>WNWK01003139.1:20000-178690 GCA_009830355.1 Cherax destructor
CCTTCCACTGAAAAATAAAGCATGTTTTATTGATTTATTAAAGGATGACAGCTGTTAAAAATAGGACAGCAAACAAAACCAATTCTTGAGTATTTGGAAATTATCAAAAGTTAATAGACATTTGTTACTGATTAGCCCTTTGAGTGGCTGTCATGTAGATGTACATTATTGATGTCAGGGTCCCTCATGTAGAGCTACATTTTGAGCACAGCTCCCTCGGATAAGCTGTGAGTGGTAAATTTTGGCTAAGATATATGAGAGAATGGGTCTGTGCAGTGAGTTTGCACAGTATAAAAAAAAATTGACCCACACAGTGCATGATGGGAAAAGCAAACCTCTGACCTTGTATGCTTATGCTGGGCATATGGTGTTGTAAGATTGGAGTGAAGGTAATTGCATGCCTGGACTGTATTGGAAGAGGCTGCGTATCAACTTTGATGACTCACAGAATCATAGTACATAACATGCTTGCTTTGATTATGTACAGGACACACCTGCCCCGCCACCCGGCAGAGAAATGTAATTATACTTAATCTGTGGTTCTTGACCTATCACACCCAGACAAATATGAGCCAACCAGACATGTATGACATGAATATACACAAAATAATGCATATGATTAAAAGTAATTATCTATTCTACAGTTCATTACCAATCTTAATCAAACTAACATAAGACTACAACATAGGCATAAGTATGAATGCATTTCTAGTGTTGAAGCATGTAAATGAATACTGTATTGTGTTATAGAAAGAAGGCTATTTCTTTAAGTGGGTAAATATAGAAGGTTTTAGTATTGTCAAATGTGTCTTATATAATCTGGTAAATAACATATCTAAAATGAAGATTGGAGTTTTTTCAGTTTCTCACCACTTCTGGTCATTCTTATATTTTACTTATAGAATATGACTAGGGAATATATTAATTGTGATCGCTTATAAGTGGGTAATAAAACTGAGTTACATTTACTGTACTAGATATATTTGATGCTATGCAAGTCTTTGTCTTGGTCTGTCATTAGGGTTGTAAGTGGTGCAGCTTTCTCATTTAATAGAATTGTAGTGTACAGTATTAACATTATATATTACTATTATGTTTATAGGTAGTAGGTTGGTAGTCAGCAACCACCCAGGGAGGTACTACCGTCCTGCCAAGTGAGTGTAAAATGAAAGCCTGTATTTGTTTTACATGATGGTAGGATTGCTGGTGTCTTTTTTCTGTCTCATAAACATGCAAGATTTCAGGTACGTCTTGCTACTTATACTTACACTTAGGTCACGCTACGCAAACATGTACACGTTTATGTATACACACTCATCTGAGTTTTCTTTGATTTTATCTTAATAGTTCTTGTTCTTATTGCTTTTCCTTTCATATCCATGGGGAAGTGGAATAAGAATCTTTCCTCCGTAAGCCATGCGTGTTGTAAAAGTCAATTAAAATGCCGGGAACAATGGGCTAGTAACTCCTTTTCCTGTATAGCTTACTAAAAAGAAAAAGAAGAAAACCATCAAAGTGGGATGTTTGAATGTGCATGGATGTTGTGCGAATGATAAGAAAGAGATGATTGTAGATGTCATGAATGAAAAGAAGCTGGATGTCCTGGCTTTAAGTGAGACAAAGCTGAAGGGGGTAGGAGAGTTTCAGTGGGGAGAAATAAATGGGATTAGGTCAGGAGTTTCAAATAGAGTTAGAACTAAAGAAGGAGTGGCAATAATGTTGAATAATCAGTTATGGCAGGTAAAGAGGGAATATAAATGTATAAATTCAAGGATTATGTGGAGTAAAATAAAGGTTGGATGTGAAAAGTGGGTTATAGTAAGTGTTTATGCACCTGGAGAAGAGAGAAATGTAGAGGAGAGAGAGAGATTTTGGGAAATGTTGAGTGAGTGTGTGGGGAGTTTTGAACCAAGTGAGAGAGTAATTGTGGTTGGGGATCTTAATGCTAAAGTGGGTAAAAATCTTGTGGAGGGAGTAGTAGGTAAATTTGGGGTGCCAGGGGTAAATGTAAATGGGGAACCATTAATTGAGTTATGTGTAGAAAGAGGTTTGGTAATAATGTAATACATATTTTATGAAAAGAGGATAAATAAATATACAAGGTCATGCATATAAGTTCACGGGTTAATGGAATAAGCTAGGTTTGTTGGATTAAGTGTATTGGTGGGTTTTTAGTAGTAAAGGTTGATGGGTAGGCTTCAGGATGTACATGTTTATAGAGGGGCAACGGATATATCGGATCATTATTTGGTTGTAGCTACAGTTAGAGTAAAAGGTAGATTTGGACAAAAGAAAATGGCAACAGCAAGTAAGAGAGAGGTAAAAGTGTATAAACTAAGGGAGGAGGAAGTTAGGGTGAGATATAAGCAACTATTGGCAGAAAGGTGGGCTAGTGCAAGTATGAGTAGTGGGGGTTGAAGAGAGTTGGGATAGTTTTAAAAATGCAGTATTAGAATGTGGGGCAGAAGTTTGTGGCTATAGGAGGGTGGGTGCAGGAGGAAAGAGGAGTGAGTGGTGGAATGAAGAAGTAAAGGGTGTGATAAAAGAGAAAAAGGTAGCTTATGAGAGGTTTTTACAAAACAGAAATGTTAATAGAAGAGCAGAGTATATGTAGAGTAAAAGAAAGGTGAAGAGAGTGGTGAGAGAGTGCAAAGAAGAGGGATGAAAGAATGGGAGAGGCTCTGTCAAGAAATTTTGCTGAAAACAAGAAAAATTTTGGAGTGAGATAAACAAGGTAAGAAAGCGTAGGGAATGAATGGATTTGTCAGTTAAAAACAGAGTAGGGCAGTTAGTAGATGGGGAGCTGGAGGTATTGGGTAGATGGCGGGAATATTTTGAGGAACTTTTAAATGTCGATGAAAAAGGAGGCGGTAATTTCATGTACTGGCCAGGGAGGTACAACATCGTTTAGGAGTGAAGAAGAGCAGGATGTGAGTGTGGGGAGGTGCGTGAGGCATTACGTAGAATGAAAGGGGTAAAGCAGCTGAAACTGACAGGATCATGACAGAAATGTTAAAAGCAGGGGGGGATATAGTGCTGGAGTGGTTGGTATTTTTTTTAATAAATGTATGAAAGAGGGGAAGGTACCTAGGGATTGGCAGAGAGCATGTATAGTTCCTTTATATAAAGGAAGGGGATAAAAGAGAGTGTAAAAATTATAGGGAATAAGTTTACTGAGTATACCAGGTAAAGTGTATGGTAGGGTTATTATTGAAAGAATTAAAGGTAAGACAGAGAGTAGGATTGCAGATGAGCAAGAAGGCTTTAGAGTGGGTAGGGGATGTGTAGATCAAGTGTTTACAGTGAAGCATATATGTGAACAGTATTTAGATAAAGGTAGAGAAGTTTTCATTGCATTTATGGATTTAGAAAAGGCATATGATAGAGTGAATAGGGGAGCAATGTGGCAAATGTTGCAAGTGTATGGAATAGGTAGTAAGTTACTGAAAGCTGTAAAGAATTTTATGAGGATAGTGAGGCTCAGGTTAGGGTGTGTAGGAGAGAGGAGATTACTTCCCATAAAAGTAGGTCTTAGACAGGGATGTGTAATGTCACCATGGTTGTTTAATATATTTATAGATGGGGTTGTAAAAGAAGTAAATGCTAGGGTGTTGGGGAGAGGTGGATAAATTATGGGATTATGCAATGGGAGTTGACACGTTGCTGATGATACTGTGTATGGGAGATTCTAAAGAAAAGTTGCAAAGGTTAGTGGACGAGTTTGGGAGAGTGTGTAAAGGTAGAAAGTTGAAAGTGAACATAGATAAGAGTAAGGTGATGAGGGTATCAAATGATTTAAATAAAGAAAAATTGGATATCACATTGGAGAGAGGGATTATGGAAGAAGTAAATGTTTTCAGATATTTGGGAGTTGACGTGTCAGCGGATGGGTTTATGAAGGATGAGGTAAACCATAGAATTGATGAAGGAAAAAGGTGAGTGGTGCGTTGAGGTATCTGTGGAGACAAAAACGTTATCCATGGAGGCAAAGAAGGGAATGTACGAAAGTATAGTGGTACCAACACTCTTATATGGGTGTGAAGCATGGGTTGCAAATGCTGCAGCGAGGAGTAGGCTGGAGGCAGTGGAGATGTCCTGTCTAAGGGCGATGTGTGTGTAAATATTATGCAGAAAATTTGGAATGTGGAAATTAGGAGAAGGTGTGGAGTTACTAAAAGTATTTGTCAGAGGGCTGAAGAGGGTTGTTGAGGTGGTTTGGTCATTTAGAGAGAATGGATCAAAGTAAAATGACTTGAGAGTGTATAAATCTGTAGGGAAAGGAAGGCGGGTAGGGGTCGTCCTAAAAAGGTTGGAGGGAGGGGGTAAAGGAGGTTTTGTGGGCGAGGGCTTGGACTTCCAGCAGGCATGTGAGCGTGTTAGATAGGAGTGAATGGAGACGAATGGTTTTGGGACATGACGATCTGTTGGAGTGTGAGCAGGGTAACATTTTGTGAAGGGATTCAGGGAAACCAGTTAATTGATTTAGTTGGACTTGAGTCCTGGAAATGGGAAGTACAATGCCTGCACTTTAAAGGAGGGGTCTGGGATAGTGACAGCTGGAGGGACTATTCTCAGCTGTCGTATCTGAGCGCCTGCAAAGACAGTGATTATGTATGAGTGTGGTGAAAGTGTTGAATGATGATGAAAGTATTTTCTTTTTTTTTTGGGGAAATTTACTTCTGTTTGGTAATCATCTCTGCCTTTTCAGGTTGGGAGAACGTTGACTTCGACTTAATATTATGTATTGTTTATTGGTTTTTATTATAAACTAATGCATTTTTGTTTTATTAGAATTTTCGATCGGAATCGCTTTATCCTGAGCAATGAACTCCAGAACAACACATTGTTTGCTGACATGTGGGAGAAGGTGCAGGCTAGTGTGGACTTGACTGAAAGGATAATTCAACGAGGAACAGTTTTACAGGTAGGTACGCATAAAGTTTTTGTTTTTTGTCATATGTTAAACCAGCATTTTTTGGCAAAGGTTCTAAATGTCATACCAGCTGTTCAAGGTAAGATGCTCATGACCCTCATGGGGGCTGCAGCTCTGTTTAAGAAATGCTGCAACAATGAAAGTCAACTGTCAATTGTATGGATGATTTGAAAAATATACAGTGGTCCTCTTGCCCAAGTATCTGATGCAATCTCTAGTCATAGGTTATCTATTTAGTACACTTCATATTTGAAATAACAGAAATATTTAAATTGTTCAAATTCTTTGACACTCGTGAAATTTGCTACATTGACTCCTTGACACAAAACCTCATTTAAGATAACATCTCGGCCACATAGGCCAAGAAGAGGAACACCTGAATGTATCACCAGAGGTTCAAAAGGGTCCAGTAACAGTTAGAAGTACTATTGACAAATATTTTCAAATTAAAATAATTGGGAGTGGATTAATGGTAGTGAAGTTCACACCAGTTATATTTTGCCACAAAACTTTGCTTGGGAGTTTACTTTGGCCATAGTCGCTGATCCCCTGAGGGGGCAGGATCAGATTAACGCTCTCATAAGCCCTCCGTACTTATGTTTCATAGGTCCTTTGGTGAATGTATTTTTATGGATACAGTGGACCCCCGCCTAACGAGCACCCCAGAAATCGTACAATTATGTAAGTATAATATTGTAAGTGCTTGTGGAAGTGTATTTTTGGGGGTCTGAAATGGACTAACCTACTTGACATTATTTCTTAAGGGAGTAAATTCGTTCGGTAATGGCACTTGAGCAGGCTTCTGGAATGAATTTTGCTCGTTAGGCTGGGGTCCACTGTAAATGGACCTGAGTTTCTAAACCCTGGAAATCGCAATTTATGTAAGTATAATATTGTCATGCTTGTGGAAAAGTACTATTTGGGTCTGAAAAGACTAACCTACGTGACATTTTTCCTTAAGGGAGTAAATCTCGCTTCGGTAATGGCACTTGAGCAGACTTCAGGAGTGAAGTTTTTAGAAACTCGGGTCCACTGATATTGATTTCTCTCCATGGAAGTGGAGCAGATTTCTTCTCCGTAGCCTGCGTGTCAAGAGTGACTAATGCTGGAGCAAGGGGCTAGTAACCCCTTTTCCTGTATATATTACTAAAGTTAAAATGAGAAACTTGTTTTTCTTTTTGGGCCACCCTGCCTCAGTGGGATGCGGCCAGTTTGTTGAAAGAAGAAGAAGCAGATATTGATTTCTATGAATAATCAGAATTATCTACATTATAATTTTTTTACACAACCATCTCCCACTGAGGTAGTTATTTTGCCAGAAGTGTGCAGACATCACAAATCAAGTGATTCTCCTAATTGCAGCACTGAGGTTAGGCCTCATTTCCAAGAAAAAAATGAAGTGATACTCTGTAACACTCACATGTATCATTAGAAAATCCAAAAAAGTTCCTATTCAACTAGATTCATTGATTCCTTATGAGATATTAAAAACTCTGATAACTCTCTCCCAAATTTTAGGGTAAAAAAATTATAAAAACAAAACAAATACCGCTCTCCAAATTGTGTTAATGGCTTTGTCCATCGATCTGCTGGTGCAGCTGGTAGTGCTGTTGCTATCATGCAAAGTGATGGCTTTCGTATAGAAATTGGTGCATGCATTAACAGTTGAACTTCTATCCTTCAAGCTGAACTGTGCTCATTTATCTAAAGGCAATGCCTTAGTTGTAAAAATTCTCTATCATCTATAAATGCTCTTAACCACTAGACAGATATGGTAGAATTGTAAACAGGGGAGTGAATGCATCTTTTGCAGGTTTCCTTTCACATTGGCCTTCAAATGCGCAATAAAACCGATGAATTGGCAAAGGTGTATTCCTTCAAGGAGAGATTATGTTACAAGTTTTGTGCCATCAACTCATAATTTGAGAACAATATAAAATGAACTTTAACTGAATTTTATTGATTTGAGGTGGAGGGAGAATGACACTGGTCAGTTCATCTATCATTATTTAATCATGCAGGAAAAGCCACATGTCTATGGGATGTCCAACAAAATCAGGAGATTCTTACTGTCTGGCTTTGGCTGGGCTACAAGTAACTCTGGGAGTTCACATCATCAGCTGATGCAGAATTAACTGAACATGAACTTCCCCCCTCCCAGAGGAACTATTGTCACACCTTGAAATGTTATGTACTTATGTACTTGAATGTGAAAAAATCATGAATTCAGAAACAACTTACAAAAATGTTCAACTAATGCCTAGTTACCCACAGTGGAATATTACCAGAAATCCTGTAAAATTACCCAGCCATTGCCTATTGTAAATACTGTATATCACATCCACTTTAACTTGCTGGAATTCTACCATAATGTAAGCAACACATAAGCCAAATAACTATGTAAACAACTCATTACTCTTGTTAACAATTCATAAATTTGTAAATGCTGTTGCAGTAAGCCCTTGATATGACAGACTAGTAGAGGGGATTGTTCAGAGGGTAATTTCAATTGTAAGGTCTGTGCACTTCTGGCATTACAACTGTTAAATGATTTATGGTGAATGTGTTTCATTTTTTGTGTCGTCCTACTTTAGTGGGAGGCAGCAAGTGTGCTAAAAAAAAAAAAAGAATAATTTTGAAGAAGCTATGAGAGCTGCCAGGAAAGTCATATAAGAAAAAGCACCAGGTGGTAATCAAATGATAGGAGAAAGTTTGAATTTGTCCATTGATTTGATGTGACACACTTTCAGACAGCATCATTTGTGATCTGTTTACCAATAATAACTATTTTATATGGTGTTTACTTTTCATTAGGTGAGCGTGCTGGAGAGTGTGGAAAATCCATCAAAGCTCATTGTAGTTGGTATTACCCACCTGTACTTTCACCCAGATGCTGATCATATTCGTCTGCTGCAGGCAGGGATCTGTCTTCAGTTGTTACAACAAGTCATGTCTCTCTATGAAACTAAGGTATGCCACTTTATGGAACTGCTTAGTTCTTGTTGTAAGAACGTTTGATTGTAATGCATATCTTGATCAGCCAGGTTGTGATGGTTGTGATGTACAGTGAACCCCCGGTGTTCGTCCTGCTCAAAACACGCCCTTTTATGTAAGTTTATTTTTTTAAATGCTTTTATAAGTGTAGTTTTGGGGGTTTAAAAGGACTAGTCTACTTTACATTATTTCTTAAGGGAATAAATTCGGTTGGTAATGGCACTTGAACAGTATTCTCTTACGAAAAATGGACGAACACCGGGGGTCCACTGTAGACTTGTAGGCAGTGAGTAGCAATAGTTTGACTGATCAAAAGATCACTAGTTAATTAACCCATGGCCTCAAACTGGGCTGTAAGAGTAGAAAAACCTTAAAACTGAACACAGCCACTCGCAAACTGCAATTTAAGTAATACAGTATATGTTATTAGAGTCAAATATTGATGTATCTTTTATCCACATTTTGCATTGTTTCATATGCCTTTAAAATTAGGTATTACTGTATTATTATAATTAGGGGGAAGCTCTAATATGGAAGAAAATGTAAAATAGACCCAGTGAAAAGCAATAACAGATCATTGTATCAACATCTGTAGGCCCAGACCCTTTAACATCTTACCAGAAAATAAAAAACATGTGGGAACAAGTGTAGAAGTCTTTGAGAGAAAACTCAAAAAATATCTTCTCCAATTGCTGGATCAACCAGGATGTGATGGATGTATAGGCCAGCAAGCCTTCAGCAGTAATAGCTCGATTGGTCAAGCAAGCACCAGACAAGCCTGGCCCAGGGCCAACTTGTGAGAGTGAGAAAGCTCAATAAATTTATCAACGGTATATCAAAGGTATAAACCCATAGGAGTCATAAAGCACACGGGAAATGAGATGTAATTAAGTTTGACCCAAGAAAGGGGAGGGTAGCTCCAACCTCTTGAATCAAGAATAACTAATTTTTTACTTAGTAATAACAGCCTCTTTATGTGTGTAACTTTATCAGTGGCCCAAATTTTATAACAATCTTAAAAAAAGAGCTCCGGCATTATTGGGACCTGTAGTGTGCCGGATTAGTGAGTTTGCCGGATTACAGAGTGGTTAGGTTAGAATACACTTAATTAACCTATCAATAGAGACTCTGCTACATCTTCCTCATTTTTATCACTGCTTTCTCCTCCATTGGCTTGCTGCTGTGGATTTACGACCATCTGCACAATTTCTGAGTCAGTATAATGATGAAATTTGAGTCAGTATAATGATGAAATTTGAAATTATGCTAGCAGAAATTAGTGCCGGATTACTGATGGAACCGGATAACTGATTGCCAGATTAGTGATGGCCGACCTGTAGTAATAAAATCAAAACAATGAAATTTTTTTTCAGCACTTTACCAAGATATGAGAGTGAGAAGTTGAAGGTCATTGCTGCATGCTGTGTATTAAAACAATTTTCATTCTTTTCACTTTTTTTTTTTGTCATTTTTCCAGATTTTTTCACTTCCACATAAGAACTGTGGATTACATCAGTCGTTTCACGCCCAATGTCCTGCCTCGACCTGCCTTACATGGGCCAGTAGGCCTGCTGTAGTGTTCCTTCTTTCTTATGTTCTTATGTCTTTTTGTTAAGTAAAAGGACACAAATGCAACTAATGTGACATTTTATTGTGGCAACATTTCGCTCTCCTGGAGAGCGAAATGTTGCCACAATAAAATGTCATATTAGTTGCATTTGTGTCCTTTTACTTAACATATTGTAGTAATTTTACCAATATTAATACAATTGTGTCTTTGTTGTGCTAAAAGTGTCAATAGTATATTTGTTTATAAACAATGTTTCATACAAACATATACACACACTCATCCATTTGCACATGTATATACAAACACTGGTCATTTCCTTAGAGCTGTTGCAGTCTGTGGAAGTCCCTGAAACACAGCTCTATACACAGCGGGGTTTTCCATTCCCTACACATATAATGCATATCTCTGCACTTATCTGGTTGCCTTGATGTGTGAACCCATTTCTTCTTGTCAGTAGCACAAAGTGCAGTTAGAAAGGGATCACCATATCTCAAATGAGAGGGTATTTGGTCATCAGTTTGGCAGCGCATGTGTTGTGCTGGTGTTGCGACCTTGTATTTTTGCATTTTTTTATGACAGATAAAGAGAAGTGGGTACATGTCAGTTTGTTCCCACTCTTGACCTGGTATACACTTTAAACATTTGTAACTGTTCCAGACACAATCCACCAACACGGTCTTCATATTACATTTGTTCACCAAATGCATAGTGTTTGTTTAGTCAATTACAGCAGCTGATTTCACAATGGATTCATTTGTTTCTTCATTTACCTTTCCTGTTTCTTTTAAGTTGTTCTGGTGAGGGAATGACAACAATGTTAAATGTGTGTTATGCCACCGAAATTTCATGAGGTCATTTACATGGAACACCTACACTTCACCACCAATGCCTGTGTTGAACTTGGGTACATGTTTTCATGCTGCACACACTGTATCACATACAACTGTCATTTTTTAACACATCAGCCATTTCCCATCAAGGCAAGGTGACCTGAAAGAGAAGAAACACTTTCATCATCACTCACTCCATCACTGTCTTGTCAGAGGCATGCTGATACTACAGTTCAACAATGCAACATGTCTCCACCCCTCCTTCAGAGTGTTGGCACTGTACTTCTCACCTCCATTGCTCAAGTCCAGCTAACCAGTCTTCCTGAATTCCCTCAAATATTACCTTGCTTTCACTCCCTCATAAATGTTACCTTGCTCACACTTCCCCATAAATGTTACCTTGCTCACACTCCCTCATAAGTGTTACCTTGCTCACACTCCAGCAGCATGTCAAGTCCTCTCACTCCTATCTAACATGCTCACACATGCTTGCTGGATGTCTAAGTCTTTTGGACACATAACCTCCATTATTCCATCTCTCAAACTTTTTTTTAAGGATGATCTCTACCCCGTCTTCTCTCCACTACAGATTTATATGCCCTCTAAGTCATCCTATTTTGTTCCTCTCTAAATGTCTGAACCACCTCAACAACCCTCCTTAGCCCTCTGAATAATACTTTTACTAACCCTGCACCTCCTAATCTCTGAGCTATGGATTTGCTGCATAATATTCACAGCACACATTGCCCTCAGGCCTCTAGCCTCCTGCTTGCTGCAACATTCACAACCCATTCTTCACACCAATATAACCAATATAAGAGCATTGGCACCACTATGCTCTTGTGCATTTCCCTTCTTGCCTCCATGGATAATGTTCTTTGTCTTCACAGACTCCTCACTGTACTGTTTCACCATTTTTTCATCATCAGTTCTATGGTTCACCTTGTTTTTCATAGAACCATCTGCTGACAAGTCCACTCCCAAATATCTGAACACATTCACTTCCTCCATACTCCCTCCCTCCAGTCTGATATACAAACTATAATTACATAAATTTTTTGTTACCCTCATCACCTGGCTCTTTCCTATGTTCACTTTTAATTTCCTTCTTTTACATACCCTCTCAAATTCGTTCACCAAAAAAAAAAAAAATATAGAATGATGTTAAAGTGCACAAAGAGAGCAGTATGCTGGATTACCTGGTATGTGCTGGTGGATACAAGTTTGAGGGTTAGGCGCTTTTATGTGTGGTATGTGTCTTTACAGGAGATGTACAAATTTATACTAAATGACAAAAGAAACATTAAAAGTAACAAATTAATCAAAATTATTATTTTTTTTTTTTCAACAAGTCGGCCGTCTCCCAACGAGGCAGGGTGACCCTAAAAGAAAGAAAATCCCCAAAAAGAAAATACTTTCATCATCATTCAACACTTTCACCACACTCATACATAATTTCATACTAGTAATTTCTTCCCCTTGGAAACTGAGCCCCTGCATTCCTTGATGGGAGCAGAGTGTAACCACCCAACCATATCAGGTATTAGAGGATAGGTCAGTTCATCCTGAGCACTACCTAGTGTATGATGAAGGTTAAATACAAGAGGAATTATTTTAGTAAAGTAAAGATAAATGGGCGAGACAGTTGAAGAGAAAAATTATTATTCATGAAAGATACAAGGCTTTGCTGGAAGAAAGGTTGGTTGGCCTAAGAAAATGCCTTGATGAAGAAGTTAGAAAGGTATGTGTAAGGTTTTATTACTGTGATGTTAGTGTGTACGGGCAGAGATTTATTGTTGGACTATAGGCTGTGGTGATACTCATTTATTATACTTTTTCTGAAGCATCGACATGGCAGTTGAGTGCTAAAAGATATGGTATACCTGTTCATGTAGACTGCTGGTGGTGATTGACAATCTCTAAAGACCTTGTAGTTGATGTTGCAGTTAGGGGGTACCTGGTTAATGTAACTTGAAATAGAGCTGACATTTATTATTGTAGTTCCCACAGCCTGATGGATAGAGTACCGACTAGTGTTTTTAGATTGTGTGTTTCAAGCACTTCATTCCTTCCTAAAAAATATATATGTACAGTGGACCCCCGAGTAACGATCATAATTCATTCCAGAAGTCTGCTCAGGTGCCATTACCAAACGAATTTACTCCCTTAAGGAATAATGTCAAGTAGGTTAGTCTATTTCAGACCCCCAAAAATACACTTACAAAAGAACTTACAATATTATACTTACATAATTGTACGATTTCCGTGGTGCTCATTACTCGGGGGTCCACTGTATATGTATATAGTTAAATTGGTAGACATCAATCATCCAAGAAGGTAGTATTGTCCGGTCGTATTTAGAGGGTCGTAAGTATTGTGATGTCTCTGCACTTCTGGCAAGATAACTATTGAATGACTGATATTGAATGTGTTCCCTTCTTAACGTCATCCTGCCTTGGTGAGAAGCGGCTAGTGTAATAAGAAAAATGCATATTAATTTTTTTTTTTTTTTTTTTTTAACACACTGGCCGATTCCCACCAAGGCAGGGTGGCCTGAAAAAGAAAAACTTTCATCATCATTCACTCCATCACTGTCTTGCCAGAGGGGTGCTTTACACTACAGTTATAAAACTGCAACATTAACACCCCTCCTTCAGAGTGCCGGCACTGTACTTCCCATCTCCAGAACTCAAGTCCGCCTGCCGGTTTCCCTGAATCCCTTCATAAATGTTACTTTGCTCACACTCCAACAGCACGTCAAGTATTAAAAACCATATGCCTCCATTCACTTCTATCAAATACGCTCACACATGCTTGCTGGAAATCCAAGCCCCTCGCACACAAAACTTCCTTTACCCCTCCCTCCAACCTTTCCTAGGCCGACCCCTACCCCGCCTTCCCTCCACTACAGATTTATACACCTCGAAGTCACTCTGTCTCGTTCCATTCTCTCTACATGTCCAAACCACCTCAGCAACCCTCCTCAGCTCTCTGCACAATCGTTTTGGTAATCCCGCACCTCCTCTAATTTCCAAACTCCGAATTCTCTGCATTATATTCACACCACACATTGACCTCAGACATGACATCTCCACTGCCTCCAGCCTTCTCCTCGTTGCAACATTCATCACCCATGCTTCACACCCATATAAGAGCGTTGGTATAACTATACTCTCATACATTCCCTCTTTACTTCCATGGACAAGGTTCTTTGTCTCCACAGACTCCGAAAAGTGCTCCACTCACCCTTTTCCCTCATCAATTCTATGATTCACCTCATCCTTCATAGACCCATCCGCCGACATGTCCACTCCCAAATATCTGAATACATTCACCTCCTCCATACTCTCTCCCTCCAATCTGATATCCAATCTTTCGTCACCTATTCTTTTTGTTATCCTCATCACCTTACTCTTTCCTATATTCACTTTCAATTTTCTTCTTTTACACACCGTATCAAATTCATCCACCAACCTCTGCAACTTCTCTTCAGAATCTCCCAAAGCACAGTGTCATCAGCAAAAAGCAACTGTGACAACTCCCACTTTGTATTTGCTTCTTTATCTTTTAGCCCAACACCTCTTGCCAAGACCCTTGCATTCACTTCTCTTACAACCCCATCTATAAATATATTGAACAACCACGGTGACATCACACATCCTTGTCTAAGGCCCAATTTTACTGGGAAATAGTCCCTTCCCTCCTACACACTCTAACCTGAGCCTCACTATCCTCATAAAAACTCTTCACTGCTTTCAGTAACCTTCCTCCTATTCCATACACCTGCAACATCTGCCACATTGCCCCCTATCTACCCTATCATACGCCTTTTCCAAATCCATAAATGCCACAAAACATCTTTACCCTTATCCAAATACTGTTCACCTATATGTTTCACTGTAAACACTTGGTCTACACACCCCTACCTTTCCTAAAGCCCCCTTGTTCATCTGCTATCCTGCTTTCTGTCTTACTCTTAATTCTTTCAATAATAACTCTACCATACACTTTACCAGGTACACTCAACAGACTTATTCCCTATAATTTTTGCACTCTCTTTTGTCCCCTTTGCCTTTATACAAAGGAACAATACACGCTCTCTGCCAATCCCTAGGTACCTTACCCTCTTCCATACATTTATTAAATAATAGCACCAACCACTCCAAAACTATATCCCCACCTGCTTTTAACATTTCTATCTTTATCCCATCAATCCCAGCTGCCTTACCCCCTTTCATTCTACCCACTGCCTCACGAACTTCCCTACACCCACAACTGGCTCTTCCACACTCCTACAAGATGTTATTCCTCCTTGCCCTACACACGAAATCACAGCTTCCCCGTCTTCATCAACATTTAACAACTCCTCAAAATATTCTCTCCATCTTCCGATACCTCTAACTCTCCATTTAATAACTCTCCTCTCCTATTTTTAACTGTCAAATCCATTTGTTCTCTAGGCTTCCTCAACTTATTAATCTCATTCCAAAACTTTTTCTTATTTTCAACAAAATTTGCTGATAACATCTCACCCACTCTCTCATCTGCTCTCTTTTACATTGCTTCACCACTCTTTTAACCTCTCTTTTTCTCTCCAAAACTCTTCCCTCCTTGCATCACTTCTACTTTGTAAAACCTCTCATATGCTAACTTTTCTCCCTTACTACTCTCTTTACATCATCATTCCACCAATCGTTCCTCTTCCCTCCCGCACCCACTCGCCTGTAACCACAAACTTCTGCTGAACACTCTAACACTACATTTTTAAATCTACCCCATACATCTTCGACCCATTGCTTACACTCCCACAGCCCATCTATCCTCCAATAGTTGTTTATATCTTACCCTAACTGCCTCCTCTTTTAGTTTATAAACCTTTTACCTCTTCTTACTTACTGCTTCTATTTTCCTTGTATCCCATCTACCTTTTACTCCCCCTGTAGCTATAACTAAAAAGTGATCTGATATATCTGTGGCCCCCCTATAAACATGTACATCCTGAAGTCTACTCAACAGTCTTTTATCTACCAATACATAGTCCAACAAACTACTGTCATTACGCCCTACATCATATCTTGTGCAAAAAGATCACAGTAAACAGGTGATATCAAAATATGCAAGAAAACCACTATGAAAAAATAGAAGAATCTTGTATACTTATTTATCCTCTTTTTCTTAAAATATGTATTACCTATAACTAAACCCCTTTCTATACAAAGTTCAATCAAAGGGCTTCCATTATCATTTACACCTGGCACCCCAAACTTACCTACTACACCCTCTCTGCATGTTTCTCCCACTTTAGCATTTAGGTCCCCTACCACAATTACTCTCTCATTTGGTTCAAAAGTTCCTATGCATATTAATTATTTATTTATTTTGTATACATTATAGGTACTGTATAATGTATGTACAGTAAACCATTGATTTAACATACCTCAGTTTAATTGACTATGGAAGTACTAAACAAAATCTACAGGGATCAGTTGATTCATAAACAAACAAACAAGCAAACTTTTATTTCCACAAGATACAGTCCATAGATGACATTTGAAAGCCCCCTGTTATGCATAGCATTTTGGGCAAGATAGAATTTAAAGACTACGTATTTGAACGTAAGAGACAATGAACATTGCACTTATGTGTGTACAAAGACATTAGAGAGATATTAACTCCAATGAAGATAACCAGGGTAGTAGGTTGGTAGACAGCAACTGCCCAGGGAGGTACTACCGTCCTGCCAAGTGAGTGTAAAACGGAAGCCTGTAATTGTTTTACATGGTGGTAGGATTGCTGGTGTCTTTTTTCTGTCTCATAAACATGCAAGATTTCAGGTATGTCTTGCTACTTCTACTTATATTTAAGTCACACTACACATGCATGTACAAGCATATACAGTGGACTCTCGGTTTTCGTCAATAATTCTTTCCAGAATGCTGTTCGAGTGCCGTTACCAAACGAATTTGTTCCCATAAGGACGAATGTAAATTAGATTAGTCCATTTCAGACCCCCAAAAATGCACTTACAAAAGCACTTACACAAATACACTTACATAATTGTTGGAGTTGGGAGCTTTACGAAAACCGAGGGTCCAGTGTATATGACTCACGAAATCGTAATGACACAATTGCAATCAAACCATACCACGGGTGGGGTTAGAATCCTCGATCAGATTGTCTTAAAACTCCAGACCGACGCTTTAGCCACTGGAGTTTTGAGATTCTGATTGCGGGTTCTAACCCCACCTGTGGTATGGTAAGCATATATATACACACCCCTCTGGGTTTTCTTCTATTTTCTTACTAGTTCTTGTTTATTTCCTCTTACCTCCATGGGGAAGTGGAACAGAATTCTTCCTCCATAAGCCATGCATGTTGTAAGAGGCGACTAAAATGCCAGGAGCAAGGAGCTAGTAACCCCTTCTCCTGTATACATTACTAAAGTTAAAAAGAGAAACTGTTTTTCTTTTTGGGCCACCCTGCCTCGATGGGATACGGCCAGTTTGTTTAAAGAAACCAATATACATACATGAGAATGCATTAAAAGTGTAGCATGAAAATGAAATGAGTTTAAGTCCAGTCAAAAAAATGAACATAGTCCATTGTTTACTTAATTGCCCATCATTGTTACATTCATGGCACAATAATCTAATCTCTCCACCACAATTGCCATTATCCCTTTCTTATTAGTCTGTTAAATTGAGAGTTTACTAGTACATATATTTTCTTTATGTTTATGTTCATTAAATCGTAACTTCATTATTTTTCATTGTAGCATCCTGAAAAAGAAGTATCATTAATCTTCTGTGGGGATTTCAACAGCACACCTGAGTGTGGTGTGTACCGACTCATGACCACTCAGCTTATTGATTTTGACGATATGGATTGGAACATCAGTAAGTACATACCACATTTTATGAGTAAAATTTAATTCTCTTAAGTTTACTGTTCTGGCCTGAGAGATAATGTTTGTAAATAATTTCACTCATTTGCGAATTGTTAAGCATTCTAAATTTTTTTTCGAAGTTCACTGCTTTTGAGAGGATGAGATGAAATAACTTATCACAAGCCTGGTTCTCTGGGGTATGAGAAAACGACTAGCTTCACACTTCGAGTAACCTATTAATTTGTTTCTCTTCTCTATATACCACAGTCACCATTACCAGTCACCTTCTACTTGTCCCCCATCAGTCAGTTAAATTGAGGGTTTGCTGTACTTATAAGGATAACTAAAGTATAACCCATTTCTGTTTTCAGAATCGAGTGAGCTGGTGAATGGTGTCAGTCTGAGCCATAATTTAGAGCTTGACAGTGCGTGTGGGTGTCCACCATACACCAACTATACCACAGGCTTCTATGGCTGTTTAGATTATATTTTCTATCAGACTGACAAGTTCGCAGTCAAACAGGTTAGTATTCTTAGTGTTTCATTTGTAGCACATGTCTCTTCCTTAAGAAGGATCATAGTACTGCATTCAAGATCTCAGTATCTCATTTCTTTCTCCAGAAGGATCATAGTACTTCATACAAGATCTCAGTATCATGTATCTCTTTCTTTAGAAGGATCATAGTACTGCATACAAGATCTCAATATCATGTATCTCTTTCTTCAGAAGTATCATAGTACTGCATACAAGATCTCAGTATCATGTATCTCTTTCTTCAGAAGGATCATAGTACTGCATACAAGATCTCAGTATCATGTATCTCTTCCTTCAGAAGGCTCATAGTACTGCATATAAGATCTCAGTATTTTCTATCACTTCCTTCAGAAGGATCATAGTACTGCATACAAGATCTCAGTATCTCACATCTTTTCCTTCAGAAGGATCATACTATTGCATGCAAGATCACAGTTGTTCATACTTCTTTCTTCAGGAGATCTATCTCACATTGCATGCAAGGTCACAGTAGCACATCTCTTCCTTGAGGAGTATCACAGTATTGCAAGCAAGATCTCATCATTACACCAGCATTTGCAGCTTCTCTTTAAAATATGCCTCTAACACATTGTCATCCCTAAATAGCACTTGTGGCTTTCACTTAGCATTCGATTCATTAATCTTTCTTGGAAAATAAGTTGTTGTCATTGTCGTCATTAACCAGCAATAGAGACATCATATCTTTTCTTCTTTCTTCTTTCAACAAACGGCCATATCCCACCAAGGCAGGGTGACCCAAAAAGAAAAACGAAAGTTTCTCTTTTTAAATTTAGTAATGTATACAGGAAAAGGGATTATTAGCCCCTTGCTCCCGGCATCTTAGTCACCTCTTACAACACGCATGGCTTATGGAGGAAAAATTCTGTTCCACTTCCCATGAAGATAAGGGGGAATAATCAATAACAAGAACTATTAAGAAAATAGAAGAAAACTCAGAGGGGTGTGTGTATATACAGTGGAACCCC
Organism: Cherax destructor; assembly: GCA_009830355.1. Lineage (NCBI taxonomy): Eukaryota > Metazoa > Arthropoda > Malacostraca > Decapoda > Parastacidae > Cherax > Cherax destructor. The sequence continues at coordinate 38,735 of WNWK01003139.1, forward strand.
GATTTTCGTCCTTAATCCGTTCCAGAAGGTCGGTTGAAATCCAAAACGGACGAAAACCGAAGTAATATTTCCCATAAGAAATAATGTAAATCCAATTAATCCATTCCAGACACCCAAAAATATTAACAAAAATAAATTTTATAGAGAACTATAGTGTTGCAGCTCTTCAGTGGTTAGCTCTTCCCTGTGGTTGTCCACCAACTCTTCCACATCCTGGCCACTCACATCCAACCCCATGGACTTCCCCAAAGCCACAATAGATTCCACAACAGGCGTAGGGTTGTAAAGTTTACACTAACTTATATTTAGTAATAGAACTAGGCATTAAAAAACAATAAAAAGTAAAATACATACACAGTACATTCATTACTTACCTTAAAATATTTGTAGTCTTAATGTAGGGTGAGAGGTGAGTAGTACTTATTTGTAGGAAGTCAGGTGTAGGTAGCCGGTAGATGTAGGTATGTAGTCCGCCTAGGCTACATACCTACATGAGTGTACTGTGTGTGTATTTAACTTTTATTGTTTTTTTAATGCTTAGTTCTATTGCTAACTTAATATGTGTTAGTGTAAACTTGTTATCTGGCATTTATAAGTGGAAAAAAATGGCATTCTGCTTTCCGGTGATGTCTGCTTTGCGGCGGTAGCCTGGAACCTAACCTGCCGTATAAGTGAGTCCCTACTGTACTGTAAATCAGGGCCTACCTGTATTGGTGTATCCTTGGTTAAATCTACTTGGAGTGCTTATTGGCTGAATTCCACTATTAGTATCATGAAATTGTAATAAATTTGGAATAAATAAGGCATCTCTCTGGCAGTTCCACACCCTGGTTGCTGGCAGGGAAGCTGGTGGTGGAATATCAGGTCCTTGTTTCATTGTTTATTTATGCTACTTAGGCAGTGTTACCCTGTGATGTACTGCATGGACCTGCCTGGTCTTAGATTTTTTCAAAGGCATGAGGAGGTTGTAGGAGACCAAAACAGTTGAGCGGAGGTAAAAAATATTGGCAGGTGGGGGTACATGAAGGCCCAAAAAATTGTGCATGCTAGTACATTGGATGCAGTTATCACTTCCATGCTAGTATGTTGGACACAGTTAAAGGGTTAATATGTCTCGCTCTCCTTGTTGGAAATTGAAAAATTTAGTGAATCTGGTTTTGCACATTTTTGTGAATATAATAATTAACCCTTTCAGGGTCCGTGCCGTAGTTCTATGTCATGAGCTCAGCTCACTCAGATAAGCTTTGAGCGGTAAATTTGGGCCTAGATATGAGAGAATACATCTATGTGGTAAGTGTGCACCACATAAAACAAATCCTGCAGCACAGTGCATAATGAGAGAAAAAAAACTGAAACCGTAATTTTCGATTAAAACAGCGACTTTGCAGTGTTTTTTCGTATACTTTTTATAGTTGTACAGTGGACCCCCGCCTAACGAGCACCCCGGAAATCGTACAATTATGTAAGTATAATATTGTAAGTGCTTGTGGAAGTGTATTTTTGGGGGTCTAAAATAGACTAACCTACGTGACATTATTTCTTAAGGAAGTAAATTGTTCGGTAATAGCACTTGAGCAGGCTTCTGGAATGAATTTTGCTCGAGGGGGTCCACTGTACAGTGGACCCCGAGTTGTAAAACCGGAAATTGTACATTTATGTAAGTATAATATTGTAAGTGCTTGTGGAAAAGTATTTTGGGGGTCTGAAATAGACTAACCTACGTGACATTTTTCCTTAAGGGAGTAAATTGTCGTAATGGCACTTGAGCAGACTTCAGGAGTGAAGTTTTACGAAACTCGGGGTCCACTGTATTTGCGATTTCTTGGTATCATTTGATAGAACGGAAGATATACTACAGATTTAGAGATGATTTTGATTGGTTTTAGAACTGGAAATGGCTTGAAACTGAGCTCAAAATAGCAGAAATGTTAAATTTTTGCCGATGTTCAAGAGTAAACAAATGACCTCACACGTCTAATACTCGCCAGCTGGTGGGTCTAATATACATTCACAAATGTGGTGATATTATTTGTACAATTATTACAATATTGCATAACAGTAAATCTTCCATTTTTTGGTTTGAATAAAAATTCATTATGTGAATAAAAAATAAAAATGGAATTCATTTGTAAAGACTGAAAACGTAACTAATGAACAGAGGAAATGTTAGTTTAGTGCCAGGAATGCCTGCATTGTTTATTCTGCACCCTATTTTGAAATTGGAGTATTTTGAACTTTGAGTTAAATTGGCTAAATTACCAATTTCCAATCACTTTATTTTGTAGTTGAAACAGTTGACTGGGCGATTTCTTGTGCTCAATCGATATAATAGAAGTAATACTAGTGAAATAGCTAAGAATTTGGTCGACTGGAATAATATAATTGGCCTAAAATGGGAGTCAAATTCGGCAAAATCGCCGATGCGTAAATATCGCTGACACATCAAAATTCGTGAGAGCATAATTTCGTCAATTTTCAATCAAATTTCGTACTTTTTGTTTTATTACCTTCAGAAAAAGATTCTCTACCATTTCATAAGAAAAAATAAGAATTTTTTTTTTTAAATTCTTGGACACTGGTGCACCCCTTCCAAAAATGGCCTTGGACCCTGAAAGGGTTAATGACTAGGTAATAAGTAGGTTGGTAGACAGCAACCACCCAGGGAGGTACTACCATCCTGCCTAGTGAGTGTAAAACGAAAGCTTGTAATTGTTTTACATGGTAGGAATGCTGGTGTCTTTTTTGTCTCATAAACTTGCAAGATTTCAGGTACATCTTGCTACTTCTACTTACATTTAGGTCACACTACACATTCATGTACAAGCATATACAGTTGACCCCCACGAATTCGCAGTTCTGAATTCGCGGCTTCAGTAATTCGCGGATTTTTCCTTAGAACCTTTTTAATAATTGTTCACGGAAATCCACACAAATTCGCAGAATTTTTTTTGGCTTTTTTGGTGGGATGCGTTTTAATGCTAAATACAGTGGTACCCCGACTTACGATGGTCCCCAAACACACCCTTTTATGTAAGTTGATTTTTTTAAATGCTTTTGTAAGTGTAATTTTGGGGGTCTAAAAGGACTAGTCTATTTTACATCATTTCTTATGGAGATAAATTCGTTTGGTAATGGCACTTGAACAGCATTCTGGAATGAAAAAATATCGTAAGTCAGGGTACCACTGTATTAAGAAAAATATAATTTAATAATTTTGTAACAAATATTTAAGTAAATTCAGCAAAATTTCTATAAAATATAATACTGTATAAATTTTTTAGTGCTGTAGAGAGAACACAAAGCGACCTTAGAGGAAAACACGGCTTGGGATGGCCAAATGCCCCTGTACTCAGAGGTGTAAGGTTTGAAAGTAGCCAGTCCAAGAGCGTTATTCATTTCTCCTTGCTGCTGATTGGCTGCTGGCCTGTGATGTATATCTGGAAGATGAGGCAAATCATTCGCGCATCATAACTGTTTACTGCGTGTAGCTATCTCGAGTGTTTGTCCGACTGTTCTTGCATTTTTTGTTTTGTGCTCGTTTAAGTCCTAAGATGCCGTCCAAACGCCCTGCACCTTCTAAGGCTTCTGGCAATGAACCTAAGTGCCAGAGGAAGTTTAAGACACTCCAGGAGAAGGTTGAACTTCTGGATTTGCTCTGGGAAAAGAAAAGCTATGACTCAGTAGTGCGCCATTATGGCTTAAACGAGAACACCATATGCTACACATCTTACGCTATATATTTAGGGTTTAAACTATAAAAATAGGCATTTATAGGCATTTTTTAACTGCATCCAGAATTCATGGTTTTTTCCAAATTCGCAGGTGGTCTTGGAACATAACCCCCTCGAATTTGGGGGGGACTACAGTATATACAAACCCTTCTGGGTTTTCTTCTATTTTTCTTACTAGTTCTTGTTCTTGTTTATTTCCACTTATCTCCATGGGGAAGTGGAACAGAATTCTTCCTCCGTAAGCCATACATGTTGTAAGAGGCAGCTAAAATGCCAGGAGCAAGGGGCTAGTAATCCCTTCTGTATACAGTGGACCCCCAGATTTTGTCTATAATTCATTCCAGAATGCTCTTCGAGTGCCATTACCGAACGAATTTGTTCTCATAAGGAATAATGTAAATTAGATTAGTCCGTTTAGACCCCCAAAAATACACTTACAAAAGCACTTACAAAAATACACTTACATAATTGTTCGAGTTGGGAGCAGTACGAATCCGGGGTCCACTGTATACAGTAGACCGTCATTTAGCACGGTAGTTACGTTCCTGAAAAGTCGTGTTAGATAAATTCGTGTTAGATAATTAAAAGAACTTATGGGAAAAATAGGGTTATGTTCCTGGGAGTCCCCAAAAAGCCAAAAAAGTTTTTTTTAGACCAACAGATCTTGCAAAAATAAAAGTGAATATGTAATTGTAGTTCATTATCGTGATGTATTATGTTGTTTTTACTGCTTAAGACTACAAATGTAACAAATAATAGTATTTACCTTAAATTGTGGGTGCTGGTATTTGTGGATGATTGTGAAGAGAGTGGAGAGTTATGCTGTGGCCCTACTGGGCTGAGGTGGATGGTAGAGGTTCTGGAACTGAAGTTGATGGTTGTACTGAGTGTCTAACTTTAAGTCATTCAGTAAGTCAGTCAGTCATTCAGTAAGTTAAGTCATTCAGTAAGTCAGTCAAGTCATTCAGTAAGTCAGTCAAGTCATTCAGTAAGTCAGTCAAGCCATTCAGTAAGTCAGTCAAGTTAGTCAGTCAGTCAAGTCATTCAGTAAGTCAGTCAGTAAGTCACACGAACTTATGTTTACCTCTTTTTATGTGTACAAAGTAACACTTCATTATGGCCACAGGTTATGTCTTGTCTAATATCTTTGTTTCCTTCATTAATTCTAAGACTTAAATGCTTACACCTTTTCTTGCCACTTTGAGCAACACTGGTATGCCTACTGGGTGTCATGATTGCTTGGCAGATAAAAGATATAGTAATTTAAAGATCAAAACACAATTCACTTTCACTCTTATTCTTCACAAACACAGCTAGCTTGTAGCAGAGAACTGGACGTGTATGAACTACGAATGCTGGGATGGTGGGGTGGTGTCGGGGGTGGCTGGGGATGGCGGGTAGTCTCCCCCGCTGATCCACAAGGCGGACGCTTGAGGAAATGGGAATTTGTTTTTCCTTCCAGCAAACTATAAGTAAGTTTATTCAGGTAGACACAGATACAGTTACAAAGATTATCATACATAGCAGCATATGTGTAGAGAACCTAGGAAACCCAAAAATGTCAGAGTGACTTATTTCCATTCTGTCTGACTTTTTTGGGTTATCCTAGGTTCTTTACACATATGCTGCTATGTATGATAATCTTTGTAACTGTATCTGTGTATACCTGAATAAACTTACTTACAGTTTGCGGGAAGGAAAAACAAATTCCCTTTAAACACTTGATGTGGCTCATAGCCACCCTCAGTAGGACTCCCCCACTGACTCAATGGTTTAACCCACCGCGGGCGACCGTGCGCTTAAAATTTTTCCCCTCCCGTGAACCGTGTAATATCATTTTTACGTCGTGTTAGATAATAATGTGCCGCAATTCTTCAATCGTGCAATACCCATAACGTGCAACATAAACTTGTGCTAAATGACGGTCTACTAAATGTAAAAGGAGAAACTTTCGTTTTTCCTTTTGGGCCATCCTGCCTTGGTGCGATGCGACCATTGCATTGAAAGAAAGAAAGAATAATAAATGATTATGAAAGTGCTGTCTTAATGTTCTTACACATGATCTGCAACTTTATGTCCTCTAATGACAATGAATTACTAGAATTCATGTAAGCTGAAATGAATGAGATAAATTATTATTATATTATTATATTATAATCATGGGGGAGCGCTAAACCCATAGGATTATACAGCGCATGGGGGGGATGGAAGGCATTCAGGCTCAATTCAGGGAACCGGAGCATAATGAGATAAAGAAGCTTTGGAATAAGATAAAGAGGCTTTGTGAATCATGTAACTGGTAAAGCAGCATATCATTGTTGATTCCTTTGTTGACTCAAGCTGAATTGTTCAGTCAAGATGTAATTTATTATTTACTAATTCATCAGCAAACACTTTTATGTACTCTTACTCAATTATGATTTACTCTGAGATTATTAATGGACTAAAGAATGCAATTAACAATAGTTTAATATGATTCACTTGGGGTGCTACTGTCTCTCCTAAATAAAATAAAAATGTAAAAAAAAAAAGTATTTTCAAAATGTACATACAGTAGTTAAAAAATTTGGTATCATTTATTTCATACCTTTTGTTAGGGAAATATACAAAACTTTTTTAATAGTGCTTGCTAACAGTCATGTTATAGGCCTAGCTTGCTCTATAAGAAAAAAATATGAAAATGCCATGGTTTCAATTTTACATATTTTGTACTGTGTTGTAACATCACCAGTGAGAGATACCAGTAATTAAATTAATTATATGACATAACTTTCATGTATAATGCAGATACCTTTTGTATTCAGGAAAAACTGAAGTTGAAATTTGTTTTTGTTCAGAGATTTTATCTTTGAGTAAATGGAATAAATAAAAATACCATTCCGATAACTGCTAATTTTTTGCACAGTTTGTAAATATAACAATTTTTAGTATTATCACATTCATGGGGAAGTACTAAAACCCATAGGGGTCATGCATCACCAGGGAAAATGGGAGGCAGTCAGATTCAGTCCAAGGAAACTGAAGGTAGCTCCAGGTCTTTGGATCATGAACCCTTCACCAACATCAAGGGCAATAGAAGATAAATTTTTATATGTGGTACTGTATTGTATCAATTATTATTTTCTGTTTTCAGGTGATCCCAATGCCCTCTCATGAGGAAGTGGCGCAACATGTCGCTCTGCCCAGTATTACTTTTCCCTCAGATCATATCCCACTAATTGCTGATCTGACATTCAGAGTGAGATAGAAATAGTCTTTGAATATTCTGTTTGATAATTATGTTTTTATATTTTTTAAGAAACCAAAGGAAGAAAAAATGTATTTTTTTTTTTTTAGAAATGTTAAATAAATTAATTCTGACTGAAAAATTGCACTGCATATAGATTCTTGATCTTTTTTTGTTTGTAATGCAGAACTGTTATCGTTATTGACAAGTAAGGTTAATGTTGGAAATATAACATTTTATTGTTTAATATATAATTTATTGGTTTTACTGTGAGGAAAATATTAATTTGCTTATTTTTTTAAACACATCAATCGTCTCCCACCGAGGCAGGGTAACCCAACCAAGAAAGAAACACATTCGCCATCATTCAACACTTTCACCATCATTCACACATTATCACTGTCTTTGTAGAAGCGCTCAGGTACGACAGTTTAGATGTCACTCCAAACAGCCAGTATCCCAGACTCCTCCTTTACAGTGCAGGCATTATATTTCTCACCTCCAGAACTCAAGTCTGGCTAACCGGTTTCCGTGAATCCCTTTACAAAATATTACCCTGCTCACACTCCAATAGCTCGTCAGGTCCCAAAAACCATTTGTCTCCATTCACTCCTATCTAACATGCTCACACATGCTTGCTATATATATATCAGGCACCTTGCACACAAAAACCTCTTTCACCCCCCTCCCTCCATCCTTTCCTAGGATGACCCCTACCCCTCCACTACAGATTTATACACCCTCCAAGTCATCCTATTTTGCTCTATCCTCTCTAAATGACCAAACCTCATCAACATCCCCTCTTCAGTTCTCTTGACTAATACTTTTAGTAACTCCACACCTCCTCCTAATTTCCACACTATGAATTCTCTGCATAATATTTACACCACACATTGCCCTTAGACACTTATTATTATAATAATAATAATACTGTAATGCCAGGCGTGTCGTAAGGGGCGACTAAAATGCCGGGAGCAAGGGGCTAGTAACCCCTTCTCCTGTATACATTACTAAATTTAAAAAGAGAAACTTTCGTTTCTTTTTGTGTCACCCTGCCGCAGTGGGATATGGCTGGTTTGTTGAAAATAATAATAATAATAATAATAATCAGGAAGTACAGCAGGAGTCAAACACCTGGAACAGGAGAAACAGGTGATCAGAGAATGGAGATGTCAGTTCCTGGAAAGAGCCCCTGGGTGCATTTATAAACAAACATCATACTTTAAGTACAGTGGTACACTTAGGAGGTCCAAACAGCCCTTTGATGTAGTTTAGTTTTAAATGTTGTAGTGTAATTTTGGGGTCTAAAGGACTGTCTATTGGACATCATTATGGAGATAAATTCGCTTGGTAATGGCTGACAGCATTCTGAATGAAAAAATATCAATGGTACATGTACTACCTCACATTATGTACATCGGGTATTTTTTATGTACATAATTACAATACAGCCTCTCCTCACTTAGCGACGTATGTACTTGTTTACCAACGACTCGGACTTATGACGGGCTCTCTGACCAGTATGCATACCTAAATAATGTATATTAGAACAATTTCCTCTATTCTGTTTATTACAATATACAGTACACTACCATATAAACATTTAAAAATATAGCAGAAATGTTATAAATGGTGCAAAGGTGACATTAAAACAATATCAAAGATGGTTGACACAAACCCACTACCATTATAGTATGCTCCTCGCTTAGCGATGAATTCGTTTACAGACGTGGTCTTAGGAATGGAATTCTGCCGTTAAGTGAGGAGAGGCTGTATCTAGCAAGTACTATCGGGTATTTTGCACTGAGCGACAGAACAGTAACACCAGTATACATAACAGTGCCATATGACCTCTATGGGGTCATATGGCACTAGGAATGTGTGGCAGTCAGGTTTGAGCCAAGGAAATGGGGAGGAAGGTTTCAATTCCTTCCATCAAAGCACCTCCAATGAAGGGTTAAAAAAGGTAAAAGTCATACTTTTTATTGCCGCTTTCCGATAATTTGTTACACATGGATTTCTTCCTGACAAGCACCAATTGAGGTCAAACAAGTTTGTAATTTTTCTGTTTCACTGTTAGTTTTATCAGCAAGATGTTATATTTCTGTTTTAAATGTTATAATAAGCCATTTCTACCTTTAGGTCCCTAAAAAATGTTCCTCATATGAATAAATAACATAAGTGATTAGTAATTATGTTGTCTCACCATAGCAGTGTACAGTTTAACTGAATAGGCTCCAAAATGTTTCTTCATTACCTTTATCATTCTTGCAAACTGGAAGCTTGATTGTTTTAAATTTGCTATGTGAAGTACTGTTGGTAAATAAACATTTAATGCTGTGAGGTTTTTAATGCAGTGAAGTCTTTATAGGTTCAGCATTTTACTATGAGTGGGTTTATCAAGCCCACTTGTGAGTGAAACATTGCACCAACCAGAATTTTAGTGTTTTAACTGTTTGCTTACCACTTGTTGGCATATAAACTGGCATTGGATAAGATAGTGACTTTAGTGAGAAAAGTCAGAAATGTACATGTAAATTTGAAATTGAAAACAAGTATGCTATTTGTGTTTGTTACTGTAATGGTTTGTGTTTGAGATAAATAAGGAGTACTTGGCCTTAACAAGAAAATGATGAGAGAATGCAGTGTAGCAGACCTTAGTGAAAATTATGTGCTTGAACATTTATTTTTGCCCTCTTCTGTCTTCTTTTTGTAATCAGACATTTGTATAGTATTTTATTATGTATAATAAATTCATTTGAGGACATGTCAAGAAGTATATTGCTAGCCCTTACTCATATTGTACTACCATATGGAGAGTAAAAGAAAGGTGAAGAGAGTGGTGAGAAAGTGCAAAAGGAAAGCAAATGAAAGAGTGGGAGAGGCACTATTAAGAAATTTTGCTGAGAATAAGAAAACATTTTGGAGTGAGATAAACAAGTTAAGAAAGCCTAGGGAATGTATGGATTTGTCAGTTAAAAACAGAGTAGGGGAGTTAGTAGATGGGGAGCTGGAGGTATTGGGTAGATGGCGGGAATATTTTGAAGAACTTTTAAATGTCAATGAAGAAAGGGAGGCAGTAATTTCATGCATTGGCCATGGAGGTATAACATCTTTTAGGAGTGAAGAAGAGCAGGATGTGAGTGTGAGGTGCTTGAGGCATTACGTATGATGAAAGGGAGTAAAGCAGGTGGAACTGATGGGATCATGACAGAAATGTTAAAGTGTTGGAGTGGTTGGTATTTTTGTTTAATAAATGTATGAAAGAGGGGAAGGTACCTAGGGATTGGCAGAGAGCATGTATAATTCCTTTATAAAAGGGAAAGAGGGACAAAAGAATTGTAAAAATTATAGGGAAATAAGTTTACTGAGTATACCAGGTAAAGTGTATGGTAGAGTTATTATGGAAAGAATTAGAGGTAAGGCGGAGAGCAGGATTGCAGATGAGCAAGGAGGCTTTAGAATGGGTAGGGGATGTGTAGATCTGGTGTTTACATTGAAGCAAATGTATGAACAGTATTTAGATAAAGGTAGGGGAAGTTTTCATTGCATTTATGGATTTAGAAAAGGCATATGATAAGGGTGGATAAGGGAGCAATGTGGCAGATGTTGCAAGTGTATGGAATAGGTAGTAAGTTACTAAATATTGTAGTTTATATGAGGATAGTGAGGCTAAGGTTAGGGTGTGTAGAAGAGAGGGAAATTACTCCCCAGTAAAAGTAGGTCTTAGACAGGGATGTGTAATGTCACCATGGTTGTTTAACATATTTATACATGGGGTTGTAAAAGAACTAAATGCTAGGGTGTTGGGGAGAGTTGTGGGATTAAATTATGCGGAATCAAATACAAAATGGGAGTTGACACAGTTACTTTTTGCAGATGATACTGTACTTTTGAGGGATTCAAAAGAAAAGTTGCAAAGGTTAGTGGACGAGTTTGGAAGAGTGTGTAAAGGTAGAAAGTTGAAAGTGAACACAAATAAGAGTAAGGTGGGTATCAAAGGATTTAGATAAAGAAAAATTGGATATCACATTGGAGAGAGGGAGTATGGAAGAAGTCAATGTTTTCAGATATTTGGGAGTTGACTTGTCAGTGGATGGGTTTATGAAGGATGAGGTAAACCATAGAATTGATTAAGGAAAAAAGGTGAGTGGTGCATTGAGGTATCTGTGGAGACAAAGAACATTATCCATAGAGGCAAAGAAGGGAATGTATGGGAGTATAGTGGTACCAACACACTTATATGGGTGTGAAGCATGGGTTGTAAATGCTGCAGTGAGGAGGCAGCTGGAGGCAGTGGAGATGTCATGTCTAAGAGCAATGTGTGGTGTAAATATTATGCAGAGAATTCATAGTGTGGAAATTAGGAGGAGGTATGGAGTTGCTAATAGTATTAGTCAGAAGGCTGAAGAGGGGCTGTTGAGGTGATTTGGTCATTTAGAGAGAATGAAACAAAGTACAATGACTTGGAGAGAGTATAAGTCTGTTGGGAAAGGAAGGTTGGAGGGAGGGAATAAAGGAGTTTTTGTGGGCGAGGGGCTTGGACTTCCATTAAGTGTGTGTGAGCGTATTAGATAGGAGTGAATGGAGACAAATGGTTTTTAGGATTTGACAAGCTGTTGAAGTGTGAGCAGGGTAATATTTTGTGAAGAGATTCAGGGAAACCGGTTAGCTGGACTTGAGTCCTGGAAATGGGAAGTACAATGCCTGCACTTTAACCCTTAAACGGTCCAAACGTATATTTACGTTTTATTTTTCATTCCTTCAAAATTGCTGCGATAGGCCTGAGTCGCCTAGACATGAGAGAATGGGTCTGCGCACTCAGTGTGCGCCGGGTTAAAAAAATCCTGGACGCCTGGGTACCACATGGTAGCACCTGTTACATTCAGCTCCATCTTGGGTCAACATCATGGCACATCCTCGTGATTCACTCACGTCTCGTCGTATTAACACTACTATTCGAGGAAAGTGATATACAACGTGAGATTAGTGGATTTGACACCGATGTGTCCACTAATAATCAAGGAATTAGTGAAAATATCGACGATAACCCAGATGACCCTCAGCCCATCACCTCTGGGGTGGCCACTGTGGCCACACCAGACCCTGGGCCAAGCACCTCTGGGGTAGCCAGTGTGGCCACACCAGTCCCTAGGCCAAGCACTTCTGGGGTGGCCAGTGTGGCCACACAAGACCCTGGGCCAAGCACCTCTGGAGTGGTGAGTGTTACCCATAGGCAACTATGCAAGAGGAAACTATCATTTTCCCGGTGTTTTAGTGATAGTAAAAGTGATGTAAGTGACGATGAGATTGATTTTATGCCATTGGAGGATTCGTCTAGTGATAGTGATGTTCATTATTCACCTGTGAAGCGTACTTTTAGGCGTCTTGGCCTACGTTCAGGCAGTGTGCCATATGCAGTCCCCAAGGGTCGTGGCAGGTCACGATCCAAAACCCCGGCCACTGATAGTGATAGTGATCATGAAGATGATTATGCGGGGATGGAGGAGGAAGAAGTGGTGGGTGGCACGGTGCCTGGACCACATGGCGCGGTGGGTGGACAGACAAAGGACCACCCGGCACCCCTTCAGCCATGTGCTGCCTCCACTCCTGTCCGCCCACCTGCTCCCCCACGCCCCATGCCACAGGTCCACTCTGCACCATGTGACCGTGATTAGAACTGGTCACAAAGTGTATTCATGCCACAGCCTTTTGATTTTGATGTGAGTGGACTTGGCATCCTGCCAGAATGTCCCATAACAAATGGGTCTACAGAGTTAGACTTTTTCCAGTTATACTTTGACGAGCCTATAATGAACTTGATAGTGACCCAGACGAACAATTATTACCGCTATATCATGGACAACACAGCAGAGGTTGGGGAATCGTCACAGCTGCACAGGTGGAAAGATACAACAGTGGATGAAATGTATTTATTCCTTGCCACTGTCATGCTTATGCCACATACCTATAAGAACAATATACGTAACTACTGGTCCACAGACAACTTTATCAGTACTCCTATCTTCTGTGACCTCCTTCCCTTGTACGATTTCCGGGGTGTTCGTTACTCGGGGGTCCACTGTATGCCCAACAGATATGACCTATACAAAATCCGGGAAGTGTTTATATACCTGAAGCAGAAATTCAGTGCATACTTTTATCCCTTCAAGAACATTGTTGTCGACGAGTCCTTGATTCTATTCAAGGGACACCTGTCATTCAAGCAATATATACCGAGTAAACGTAATCACTTTGGTATAAAACTTTTTGTTATGTGCGACTGTGAGACAAGTCTTGTGTTAGATGTCATTGTATACACCGGAAGAAACACACTTGACGATACTAGGCGCATGTTGGGCATTTCTGGTGATGTTGTTCGCAGGATGATGGAACCATACCTTGGCAAGGGCCATACATTGTACACAGACAACTGGTATACAAGCCCTATGCTCGCTGATTTCCTACGTGTGAACAATTCCGATATACAGTGGACCCCCGGTTTTCGTAATTTATTCGTTCCAGGATGATGTTCAAGTGCCATTACCAAATGAATTTACAGTGGTCCCTCGGTTTTCGCTGAAAATTTGTTCCAGAATGCTGCTCAAGTGCCATTACCGAACGAATTTACTTTCGTAAGTGCAACAGCACTTACGAAAATACACTTACATAAATGTTCGAGTTTGGAGATGCACGAAAACCGAGGGACCACTGTAATTAGACTAGTCCTTTTAGACCCCCAAAAATACACTTACAAAAGCACTTACAAAAATACACTTGCATAATTGTTCGAGTTTGGAGCATAACGAACACCGGGGGTCCACTGTACGTATGTGGAACAGTGAGAAGGAATAGAAAACATATGCCAAGGTTCAATGGCAGTGTTGACAGTGCAGTGCAAGCATTTCATGCCAATGACATCATGGCACTGACGTGGCATGACAAACAGGACGTGACATTTCTGTCAACCATTCACAGAAACGAGATGGTACAAACAGACAAAGTGAACAGGGACACCAATTAACGTATTGTCAAGCCAGCTGTTGTCGTCGACTATACGAACAATATGCGACTAGTTGACAAGTGTGACATGATGATAGGGTTCGTTGACTGTGTGTGTAGGAGTCGCAAGTGGTATATAAAACTGTTTTTCCACATTGTAGACATTGCAGTGATCAATGCATTCAATATGTACGAAATAAAGACTGGAAAATGACAACATTTTGCAGAATTCTCCCTGAATATCGTAAAATAGATAGCAAAAAAGTATGGTACCACACCTGTACCTGCCCCTCAACAGCGACTTGTCCCCAATCAAACCACAGCCAGTGGGAGAAGTGCCAGACCGAATCATTCCTAACTGTCACTACCTGGTACCTATACCACCTACCCCAAAGAAGCATTCCCATGATTCATATGTCACCAGTGTGGAGTGGCATTCTGTATGAATCCATGCTTCATGGAGTATCATACAATCGTGGAATTCTAGAAACATAAGTGGGACATGTAAATACAGTGGGCCCTTGAAAATCGTCCATAATCCGTTCCCGAGAGTCCGCCTATTTTCAAAATGGACGCTTTTCAAAACCATTTTCCCCATAAGAAATAATGTAAATCAAATTAATCCGTTCCAGACACCCAAATGTAAAGAATTTTTTTTTTTTTACATAAAATGTACATTTATCTACACAGAAAACAATGAGATATATACTGTACATAGTATAAAATAGTAATAAATTGACACTTACCTTTATTGAAGAGTTGTTGATGTGTGAAAGAAGGAAGGAGGGGAGAGGAATGTGGTGTTGCTAGTGTTTGGAAGGGAAATCCCTTCCATTAACACTTCAGGTACCAAGTCTTTTTCTGGGGTTACTTTCCTTCTTTGTTTTTTAATGCCACTAGGACCAGGTTGAGTCACTGGATTCCTTTCTTGCAAAATAACTGTCCAGAAAGGTCTGTTTCTGGTGGTTCTTTAAAATGTCCCTAAAATGTGACCAGACATTGTCATTGAACATGTCACATACACAGCCTGCAACAGCTTTGTCAGGGTGATGCTCCTCCACAAATCTTTCCATCCTAGTCCACATTGTACACATCTCCTTAATCTCTGAAGAAAGCAACTTCTTCCTTCTCCCTTCCTCCTCCTCTGAAGCAAATTCCTGAGCTCTGGTCTGTTGTTCTTGCAGATTAAGATCCAGGAGCTCTTCAGTGGTTAGTTCTTCATCGTGGTCCTCCACCAACTTTTCCACATCCTCACCACTAACCTCCATCCTCCATCCTCATGGACGTCCCCAATGCCACAATTTTTTCCACAACTGGCATAGGGCTGTCAGAGTCAGCCCCAAACTCTTCAAAATCCCTCTCTTGGACACAATCTGGCCACAATTTTCTCCAAGCAGAGTTCATCGTCCTGGGAGTCACTTCCTGCCATGCCTTACCTATAAGGCGTATGCAATTAAGGATATTGAAGTGATCTTTCCAGAACTCTCTTAGGGTCAATTCAGAGTCCGAGGTTATGTCAAAGCACCTTTGAAACATTGCTCTGGTGTAGAGTTTTTTGAAGTTTGAAATGACCTGCTGGTCCATGGGCTGGAGGAGAGGAGTGGTATTAGTGGGCAAGAACTTCACTTTGATGAACTTAAAATCCTTCACCATTTGCTCTTCCATGTCTCGAGGATGAGCAGGACATGTCCATTACAGGAGCAATTAAGTGGCAATTTATTTTCCAGGAGGTATTTCTTCACACTGTGGCCAAACACTTCATTGAACCAATCAAGGAAAATTTCCCTGGTGACCCATGCCTTACTGTTAGACTTCCAAAACACACACAAATTAGCCTTGGCAACACTGTACTTCTTGAACACTCTGGGATTTTCAGAGTGATACACGAGTAAAGGCTTCACTTTGAAATCACCACTAGCATTGCCACACAACATGAGAGTTAGCCTGTCTTTCATAGGCTTGTGTCCTGGCAGTGCATTTTCCTCCTTCGTGATGTAGGTCCTCTTTGGCATTTTCTTCCAAAAGAGGCCTGTTTTGTCACAATTGAACACTTGTTGGGGTTTGAATTGTTCAGCCTCTATGTACCCCTTGAATTCGTGTACAAATTTTTCAGCCGCACATTTGTCAGAACTTGCAGCCTCTCCATGCCTTACAACATTGTGTATGCCACTTCGCTTCTTGAAATTTTCGAACCAGCCTTTGCTGGCCTTGAATTCATCAACATCAGCACTTGTTCCAGGACTTTTCTTTATGAGATCGTCATGCAACTGCCTTGCCTTTTCGCAAATTATTGACTGTGTAACACTATCTCCTGCTAACTCTTTTTGTCTGATCCACAAAAGCAACAACTTCTCAACTTCTTCGATTATTTGCGATCTCTTTTTCGTTAGCATATTCACCCCTTTTGCAACATCAGCTTCCTTGATTTCTTTTTTCTTCAACAAGATGGAAGTGATGGTTGAATGGGCCTTCCCATACATCCTAGAGAGCTCCCCCACATGTACACCACTTTCATATTTTTCAATGCTCTTTCTTTACTTCTATTGTGTTTCTCACTTTCTTTACCAAAGGGGTGGCACTAGGAGCTTTCTTTGGGCCCATGGTGGCTTATTTAGCAGTTGCAAGCACTAAAATGAATGGAATAATGACAAAATGTATGGTATGAATGCGTGGAATGGGTGGTGGTCACTCGCTGGTAAACAATGGCACACTGACACTAAATGTGGTGTTTATGTGCCCAGGTGGCTGGGAGGCCACGCGGACGCGTTTCAGGCGATAGCCGATTTTTAAGCCAACGGACGAATTTCAAGTCAATATTTTGCTTAAAAAAAGTGGCCTATTTTCAAATTCGCCGATCTTCAAGGGAGACGATTTTCAAGGGTCCACTGTACAGTGGTCCCTCGGTTTTCGGTCATCTCCAAACTCGAACATTTATGTAAGTGTATTTTCGTAAGTGCTTTTGCAAGTGTATTTTTGGGGGTCTGAAATAGACTAACCTACGTGACATTATTTCTTAAGGAAGTAAATTCGTTCGGTAATGGCACTTGAGCAGCATTCTGGAAAGAATTTTTGGCGAAAACCGAGGGTCCACTGTACTTGTATATAGTTGTAGATAATAGAATGTGATTCAGCCAGGTGTGCAAAATCACCTGTCAGTGTGTACATGTGTGTTTGTGTCAGTATGATAATAATTTGTATATAATATTGGTGTATAAACAACAATTGACATTGAAATCAAAAGATTTACTATAAAATATAGTTATCATACAATAAAAACCAAGAATATTAAAAAAAATGGAAGAAAACGGTAAATATGTAGATTTTCTGCAAGCAGCAGTGCTCCATGTTGCCGTCAGGTGATCGCCAAGTGCCAACTTCGTGGCGTCATATCTTGGTAAGTACTGACCCTAAATTTTTTCATTTTATCCAATAATACTTAGAAAATTGTGCTCTTTATTTCTATATAAAAAAATAATTTTTTATTTTTCAAAATATTCGGGGCAGTAGCGGTAAGAACGTATACGTATATACATTTGGACTGTTTAAGGGTTAAAGGAGGGGTTTAGGATATTGGCAGTTGTATCTGAGTGCCTCTGCAAAGACAGTGATTATGTATGAGTGATGGTGAAAGTGTTGAATGATGAAAGTTTTTTCTTTCTTTTTGGGTCACCCTGCCTCGGTGGGAAATGGCCGATGTGTTTAAAAAAAATTAAACATTTTAAAATTTAAATCTATTCTTGAGGATATTATGATGCTTGAAGGTTGTGGAATATATTGTACAGTGAAAGTTGATATTAAAAACTGTTTATGAGTAAGGAAGAAAATTTTTTTCTCTAGTGCATTTTGTCATTTTATCATTTTGTTTTTCATTTCTGAAATATTTTATAGCTTTTCAAATAATTAACTATCTAAATTGACAGAATGATAATGAATTAGTATTGTTTTATGCCACCTTAGTTCCCATGATCACATCAGAATGTGTTGCCCTTTTGTCATACAACAAGTGTTAACAGTACTACAAGTGCTTTTGGTGCAGAGTGCAGGAAATCTGCTTCCCACCTCCAGAACTCAAGTTTGGCTAACTAACTTCTTGACTCTTCATAGTTGTTACCTCTCCCACTCTCCAACAGTACTTTAAATCTCAAACTCACACATACCTACTGGTTGTTCAAGCCCCTACCACTTAAAACTTCCTTCACACCTTCCTTCCAACCCTTCCTGAGTTGTCCCTTATCCCTCTTCTTGCCCATCCTGAATTTATACATTGTTCTGGTTGACCTCTGCTGCTTCATCTTTTCTAAATGGTGAAACTAACACAACAACCCATCCTCCACTCCAGTTTGACCTTTTTTGCTACCATATAGTCTTATAATTTCTTAGCTCCTTATTCTGTGTATAATATATCACATGTTGATCTCAAAAATGACATCTCCGGCTACCTCCTCACTGAAACATTTTGCATCCAATGATGATGAACTTTCTTTCTAGAGATGCCTCAACTCTTCTGTTCCTCATCTGTTCTATGATTCATATTGCCTTTCACAGACCTATCTCTTAAAATATCCACTTCCAGTCATCTAAATATAGTACTGTGCATTTAATTCCTCCATATTCCCACCAGTCTGACATAAAATCTTTCACTAACTTGCAGGAAATTCTGAGAAAATAAACTACCCCTTTTCCCCGACCCTTTTCTAATTGCACCATCACCCAGTACATGCGTAATACTTTTAACCTTACTATTTAAGAATTAGCTGAGATCTGACTAAGTAGGTAGGTAGCATAATTTCAAATTTCCAGGGTTGCTGCACCAACCAGTCGCTACTGTTTGGTGGCGCTACTTGCTGCATAAGTCATTCCAATTTCATTTTCTCCATTTATTGTTATAGCTTGCTCACTTTTAGCCCTAGCCATGGTTGCAATGAATACAAGAAGTGCTTTTTGTTGTGTAAAGCACTTACACCATACATTGTTCATAAAAGATAGGATGGCTTTGAAGCCACAGTCAGTCGCCATGAGTTCAGCTCACTCAATTAAGCTGTGACCAGTAAATTTGGGAGTACATATGAGAGAACAGGTGTGTGTGGCAAGTGTGCAGTATATAAAAAAAATTCTGCAGCATGCAGTGCATAATGAGGAAAAAACTGTGACACTGTTTTTGGTGTGAAATAGCGAATTTGTGGTGTATTTTCATATGGTTTTTATGGTTATATTCTCGTTGTTTTGTCTCATTTGATAGAATAGAAGATATTTTACAGAAATAGATATGATTTTGATTGGTTTCACAACGGAAAGTACCTTGAAATTGAGCTCAAAATAGCGGAAATGTTTGATTTTTACCGATGTTCAAGAGTAAACAAATGATGTCATCATCCAGTATGTGTCCAACTGGCCAGTCTAATATGCAGTCACAAATGGGTTGACATTATTTATACAATTATTACAATAATGCAGTAGTCTGCATAACAGTAAACCTATTTTTTTGTGTGAATAAAAATTCAAAATGGAAAGCAAGTGTAATATAAGAGGAGCCTGGAGATATGACTAATGAACAAAGAAAATGTTATTTAAGTGCCAGGAATGTCTGCATTGTTTATTTTGGACAGTATTTTGAAATTGGCATCTCTTGAATTTTGTGTGAGAGTGGCCAAATTACCAATTTCTTACCATTTTATTGGGTAGTTGAAATAGGTAAATGGGCAGTTTCTTCTACTCAATCAACAAAATAGAAGGAATACTAGCGAAATAGCTATGAGTTTGGTTGACTGGAACAATGGAATGGGCCAAAAATAGGGCGTAAAGTAGGTGAAATCGCCGATTCGTAAATATTGGGTTTAAGTGTATTCTAACCTAACAACTCTGTAATCTGGCAAAATCACTAATCCGGGACCCTACAGATCCCAATTATATTGGATTAGTGATGGTCAACCTGTAATGCATATCACAAAAAAATAATGAAATAACATCAATTAGCATAACCTAACTAATGTGTTTGTGAATTTAATAAAGACTTTTATCAGCCAAGTCAGGCAAAATAGCATCATGGAAGACATTAAATAATATAGAAAATTTTCTTGTGCATGCATATTAATAAGTCAAGTGATTGGGCTGGGTGGCAAAAAAAAAAAAGGATGACATATTAGGAAAGACAAGCAAACATTCTCAGCTGGCTGTTTTCCCTGCTATCTTACTACTGTGGACTCTCAAGTATTTAACATGCCATCTATGAGTGACACTTCTTGATTAGGTAGAGTAGCAGAAGGAAGAAGCATCAAGAGGCTGTGAGTACATCAAGTGACTAGACCACACTTAACCAGTCAGCCCACCATGAAAAAAGGCAACCACTTGAGGTAATGCAATTACAGTACAGTACATTGACATGGTAGCCACTATATATTTCTTTGTATTATGTTATGTTCATCCTTGGGATTATGAGGCATATCATCCTCCAAACACTGGTAAGTTATATTCCAGGACCTGGTGACATTTGATGAAATTGTCCATGATTAATAATGAATATAATATTGAAGAATAGGTATCATGTAATATGAATAACAAGTGACCTGTCATATTATATTTACAGCAAAGGCATGGAGTAATTAGGGAAATCGTAAATACCACTACTCTTGAGTTTTTTCATATCATCATCGATTGCTCAGAATGGTCCTTCACATGGTAAGTCACTATCCTACTGTAATGTAGATGGAACAGAGAACCATAGTAAACTAATTGGTATAATGTAGTTATAGAGGAAGAGTATTAAGTTAAAGATTCCCTTAAGAGGCTTCTTTATGGTAGCTATGATTTAACTGTTAAGTCTATAGTTCCACATCCTGTAATTCAAATTAATAATTCATTATCTTAATTACCACATGAATATAAACACTTAATTAGTCTCACAATTTGCACTCTTATTAACCCATTAACTGTGAGCAACATATACTGTATACCAATATATGCAGGGGACTAAACTGTACTTAATTTTCATGCATTCAAATATGCCACCCACCACCAATTTTAGTCTCGGGTGAACTGTTTGGGTCACCACCCTCCTTCATGCCTTAGAGAAAAATCTTGGCCCATATGTGTCTATGCAGTACATTATGGGAATCACTGCCTCAGTAAGACATGTACACAAGCAGATTTTGTTGCAAGAGGACACCAGTACCAGCGAACAGTGTGTGGAACTGGCAGGATGATGATTTATTTGTTCCAGATTTATTGTATTTTGATGGTATTAACATGTTATTCGTATACACTTCAAGGTTTGTTTACACCATTAAAACCAGTAAAGAAACTTCTGAGTCTTGAGTTTGGCGACATACGTATATGTTACCATGACAACAGGAGAGTATACCATCACTGTCACCCTGACAACAAAAGAGTAGCATCACTGTCACTATGACAACAAGGTAGTAGCATCACTCACCATGACAACAAGGTAGTAGCATCACTGTCACCATGACAACAAGGTAGTAGCATCACTGTCACCATGACAACAAGGTAGTAGCATCACTGTCACCATGACAACAAGGTAGTAGCATCACTGTCACCATGACAACAAGGTAGTAGCATCACTGTCACCATGACAACAAGGTAGTAGCATCACTGTCACCATGACAACAAGAGAGTAACAACACTGTCACTATGACAACAAGGTAGTAGCATCACTGTCACCATGACGACGAGACAGTAGCGTCATTGTCACCATAACAACATAAGTAGCATCACTGTCACCATGACAACAAAAGAGTAGCATCACTGTCATTATGACAACAAGGTATAGTAGCATCACTGTCACCATGACGACGAGACAGTAGCGTCATTGTCTCCATAACAACATGAGTAGTATCACTGTCACTATGACAACAAGAGAGTAGCATCACTATCACCATGACAACGAGACAGTAGCGTCATTGTCACCATGACAACATGAGTTACGTCATTGTCACCATAACATGAGTTGCATCACTGTCACCATGACAACATGAGTAGCATCACTGTCACCATGACAACAAGACAGTAGCATCACTGTCACCATGACAACAAGACAGTAGCATCACTGTCACCATGACAACATGAGTTGCATCACTGTCACCATGACAACAAGACTGTAGTCACCGTCATCATGAAAACATGAGAGTAGCATCACTGTCACCATGACGACGAGACAGTAGCGTCATTGTCACCATGACAGCAAGAGAGTATCATCACTGTCATCATGACAGCAAGAGAGTAGCGTCATTGTCACCATAACAACATGAGTAGCATCACTGTCACCATGACGACGAGACAGTAGCGTCATTGTCACCATGACAGCAAGAGAGTATCATCACTGTCATCATGACAGCAAGAGAGTAGCGTCATTGTCACCATGACAAGAATGTAGTCACCGTCATCATGAAAACATGAGAGTAGCATCACTGTCACCATGACGACGAGACAGTAGCGTCATTGTCACCATAACATGAGTAGCATCACTGTCACCATGACAGCAAGAGAGCAGCATCACCATCACCATGAAAACAAGAGAGTAGCACCACTGTCACCATGACAAGACAGTAGCATCACTGTCACCATGACAAGGGAGTAGCGTCACCATCACTATAACAGCAAGAGAGTAGCATCACCGTCACCATGGCAACAAGTGTAGCGTCACCGTCACTATAACAAGAGAGTAGCATCACCGTCACCATGGCAACAAGTGTAGCGTCACCATTACTGTGACAATAGCTGAGTACTGTCACCGTCACCATGGAAACAGGAGAGCAGCGTCACCGTCACCATGACAGAAGCTGAGTAACGTCACTTGTCACCGTAACAACAACTGAGTAGGTCACCATTACCATGACAACAGCTGAGTAGCGTCACCGTTACCATGACAGCAGCTGAGTAACGTCACTTGTCACCATAACAACTGAGTAGGTCATCATTACCATGACAACAGCTGAGCAGTCACCTGTCACCATGACAACAGCTGAGTAGCGTCACCGTCACCATGACAACTGAGTAGCATCACCGTTACCATGGCAACAAGGAAGTAGCGTCATGGTTACCGTGACAACACCAGCACGGGAAGCAGCTGCCAGTCCACATTTTCCTGGCAAACAGCAGCAGGGTAAGGTAGCCCTAGTGTTGTGTGTTTCTATATATTTTATAATAATAATAATAATAATAAAAATACTTATTTCAAATCGTATTAAAATCCACAATAATTTTAAAGGTTATAGTTGTTTTTTACAACTTAATTTGAGTTCATAGACGATGTGACCTGGGGGAGGGGGGTAAACATAACTACTGTTAAAGCTCCTGGGCCGAAGGAAAGAGTTCAGTTGGGTTACAGTTGGTGCTTCTGACAAAATGTAATACAGTAATTATTACCTCCGAATCTTTCCTATTAGAAGCCTGGGTTAGCCTAGACGGTAGAGCATCGGACTGCCAATTTACGTACCACGGCTCGAGCCGCTCGTCCACCATTCTGATTATTCATTGACTTATTTATTACAACTTAATTTGAATGAATGATTCATACACCTACACGCACGCACACGCACAATGCGTTCATTATCTTTCATTCAGTTTCTGTCTTCCTGTCATGCCAAGACAAAACCATTCTCATTACTAAATTTACAAACTGTAATATTCTTAAATGTTTTGAAATACCTCAAAGTTGTAAATCTATTTAATCACTACAGTTGCCTAACTTTAATATCAGTATGCCCCATAACCTGTGTCAATATAGAGTAAGAATTGTTATTAGTCTGCCCGAAATACCTAGGCATGTTAGGCATGCTACCTGGAGTTTACCTGGAGAGGGTTTCGGGGGTCAACGGCTCGGTCTGAGACTAGGCCTCATGGTGGATCAGGGTCTGATCAACCAGGCTGTTATTGCCGCCCGCACGCAAACTGTCATATGAATCACAGCCCGGCTGGTCAGGTACTGACTTTAGGTGCCTGTCCAGTGCCTTCTTGAAGACAACCAGGGCTGGGTCTATTGGTAATCCCCCTTATGTATGCTGGGAGGCAGTTGAACAGTCTTGGGCCCCGGACACTTATTGTGCTGTCTCAATGTACACGAGGCGCCCTTGCTTTTCATCGGGGGAATGTTGCATCTCCTGCCGAGTCTTTTGCATTCATAGGGAGTGATTTTCGTGTGCAGGTTTGGTACCAATCCCTCCAGGACCTTCCAAGTGTATATTATCATGTATCTCTCTCACCTGCATTCCAGGAAATACAGATCAAGGACCTTCAACCGTTCCCAGTAATTTTGGTGCTTTATCGTACTAATGTGTGCTGTGCAAGTTCTTTGTACGCCAGGTCTGCAATGTCGCCAGCCTTGAAGGGGGCCGTTAGTATACAGCAGTATTCTAGCCTAGAGAGAACAAGTGATTTGAAGAGTACCATCATGGGCTTGGCATCCCTAGTTATGAAGGTTTTCATTATCCATCCTATTATTTTCCTACCCGATAAGGTAGATACATTGTTGTGGTCTTTGAAGGCGAGATCCTCTGACATTATCACTCCCAGGTCCTTCACATTTATTTTTTGCTCTATTGTATGGTTAAGATTTGTCATATACTCTGATACATTTTTATTTCCTCAAGTTTTCCATATCTGAGTAGTTGAAATTTCTCCTCGTTGAACTTCATATTGTTCTGAGTGGCCCATTTGAAGATTTGGTTGATGTCCGCTTGGAGTCTTGCAGTGCCTTCGATGGAGGTCACTGCCATGGCAATCCGGATGTCATCCGCAAAGGAAGACACAGAGCTATGGCATACATCTCTGTCTATGTCAGAAATGAGGATGAGAAATAGAATGGGAGCGAGTATGTGCCTTGTGGAACAGAGCTTTTCACCGTGGCTGCCTGGGACTTTACTCTGTTTACTATTACTCTTTGTGTTTTATTTGTCAGGAAGTTATAGATCCATCTACCAACTTTTCCTGTTATTCCTTTATCACGCATTTTGTGTGCTATTATGCCATGGTCACACTTTGTAATTATTAGTTTATAATATGTAATCCACACATTGTAATCTTTACAGAGAAATAAATATTTGAATTTGAAAAAGCACAATGATGGACATCACCATTGAGATGTCTTGGAACTACATCTGCATCTCCTTCAGAGTGCAGGCACTGTACCTTCTACCTCCAGGACTCAAGTCCGGCTGTTAGACATGAAGAGTATATATTACAGTCAGGTGTTTACACAAGAATGTATGCACAGAATAGAGGAACACTGAGACTTGACAAGTACGTCTCCTCAGAACACAGATCCACTCCATTGGAACAGGTCACCTTCCTACTGGCACAAGTCAACTCACTACTGGCACAGGTCAACTCACTACTGGCACAGGTCAACTCACTACTGGTATAGGTCATCTCACTATTGGTACAGGTCATTACTACTGGCACATGTCAAGTGACTACTAGTATAGGTCATCTCACTACTGGTACAGGTCATTACTACTGGCACAGGTCAACTCACTACTGGTACAGGTCATTACTACTGGCACAGATCAACTCACTACTGGTACAGGTCATTACTACTGGTACAGGTCATTACTACTGGCACAGGTCAACTCACTACTGGTACAGGTCAACTCACTACTGGTATAGGTCAACTCACTACTGGTACAGGTCATTACTACTGGCACAGGTAAACTCACTACTGGTACAAGTCAATTTACTATAGGCACAGGTCAGCTCACTACTGGCACAGGTCAACTCACTACTGGTACAGGTCATTACTACTGGCACAGGTTAACTCACTACTGGCACAGGTCAACTCACTACTGGCACAGGTCAACTCACTACTGGCACAGGTCAACTCACTACTGGCACAGGTCAACTCACTACTGGCACAGGTCAACTCACTACTGGTACAGGTCAACTCACTACTGGTATAGGTCAACTCACTACTGGTACAGGTCAACTCAATATTGGCACAGATCAACTCACTACTGGCACAGGTCAAGTCACTACTGGCACAGGTCAACTCACTACTGGCACAGGTCAACTCACTACTGGCACAGGTCAACTCACTACTGGCACAGGTCAACTCACTACTGGCACAGGTCAACTCACTACTGGCACAGGTCAACTCACTACTGGTACAGGTCAACTCACTACTGGTATAGGTCAACTCACTACTGGTACAGGTCAACTCAATATTGGCACAGATCAACTCACTACTGGCACAGGTCAACTCACTACTGGCACAGGTCAACTCACTACTGGCACAGGTCAACTCACTACTGGCACAGGTCAACTCACTACTGGCACAGGTCAACTCACTACTGACACAGGTCAACTCACTACTGGCACAGGTCAACTCACTACTGGCACAGGTCAACTCACTACTGGTATGTCAACTCACTACTGACACAGGTCAACTCACTACTGACACAGGTCAACTCACTACTGACACAGGTCAACTCACTACTGCTATAAGTCAACTCACTACTGACAGGTCAACTCACTACTGGCACAGGTCAACTCACTACTGGTATAAGTCAACTCACTACTGACACAGGTCAACTCACTACTGCCACAGGTCAACTCACTACTGGCACAGGTCAACTCACTACTGGTATAAGTCAACTCACTACTGACACAGGTCAAATCACTACTGGCACAGGTCAACTCACTACTCTACGGTACTATACTGGATTGAATAATAATTGCAATTTATTTAAAAATGATAACATTTATTTTATTTCTTTGGCAGAGGGAGGAGCCGGCTACAGTTGTTAAGAAACAATGTCAGGTCTACCACTACTTCCTGGCTACACTGTCTGCAACCCCACTGTGAGTATTGATCTGAGGTAACCTGGCCTATATTGACCAGACCTGGGATGACTTGACATGTGGTGACCCTGACCTTCAGTGACTTTACCTCTGGTGATCTGATTTAACCACGATTTCATCTGTCTCAGCTCATCAGTTCCATCATCTGAACAAATAATTTACATTTTGTCATTATCAAATACTATGTTGAAAAAACTTTGTAGTATCCAAGGACTTATACAATGGAGCAAATCTCACATAAACTGTATCTTTATCCCAGACAAAGACTCCCTGATCTTCACCATAAAGCAGCCATTGAACCCATTGAAATTGTGTCTCTGAAAGTGAAGAGTCCCAATAAGATCCCCACCCTCTAAATTACCCTCATTTGTTGCACGTACCTAAAAATCTGATTACTATCGTATTCCTCTTTCTCAACATATCATTTTCCTGTCATAACCTCTCAGTTTTTATTTGATTTCTCTCCTTTTAAATATTTTTATCTCTTATTTCAAAATGCCTTTGTGACTTTATATTGTGTCAGCTATTTCATTTCTTTCAATGTATTATTCCTGTTCAAGTGCATAATATCCACCATCTAAACTCATAATTTCAATAACCAACTATTTTTTACCTTGTCTCACTTCATTACTCTTCCTATCTTAAACAGTTTTACCTTTACAAGGATAAAACAGCCTTGATGCTGTTGGAAGGGTTATAAGCCAATGAATTAGAGCAATTATCCATTTTATTGGCTGAAACCTGAATATGTACAGTACATGTCTCCAGTTCATTTTGACCCTTACTGGTCAAAATGAAATCTCAGAAAAATATACTTTCTAAAAAGAGTCACCAGGTTATGACACGACAGAAGGAATATATCTGCTATTTATCTTTCCCTGTGATGTGGGGCTCACAATAAAAGCTATGTGAAGAAAATGTCATAAGGAAAATCCTAATGCAGCCTAGCTTAACTTAGACAAAATTGTAATTTGTTTTGCAATTTTTTTGTTATGTTTTCTTTGTCACCCCAAAACATCATACATATGTACTAACATGTAGTATCAGATGTTTCAACTTTGCCAGAGGACACATGTTTTGATGCAACCAACTGAGTACAACAATCTCTCATATCTTAGCTAATCTTTGAATGGAGTGTTACACAATTTCCCTTCTGTTAGGTAATAGGACACAAGTTCAACTAATGTGACATTTTATTGTAGCAACATTTTGCGCTCCAGGAGCTTTATCTAGCCGTGGCTTGATAAAGCTCCTGGAGAGCGAAATGTTGCCACAATAAAATGTCACATTAGTTGCACTTGTGTCCTTTTACCTAACATATTGTCGGTAATTCTACCAACATTAATACAATTTCCCTTCTGTTGACACAGGTCTTGTGGTAAATCCCCAAGGCCTAGCTCTGTCTCCTGCAGCCCCGTGAGGATTGCTCCACATTATGCATGTTGCAATGGGACCCTTGCTCTTACAACATTTACTTAAATACATTACAGAATATAATTTTTTTATTAAATTTTCATCCTACATTGCTAATTTTCACACTTTTCCTCTTCTCAGCCTATAATTTTTAAGACTGAGTATAATTCTATAGTTTAACTTTGGGATAGCTACTACATATACAGAACATTAAACTCCACTGTAAACCCTCCACTTAATCTTCTAGATAGTTACAACAGAACTCACAGTCACAATACAAGGCATAATGCACTCTTCAAGGCATAATGCACTCTGCTAAAATGCAATGCACATAAAGGGCCCGAAGATCTGGAACTCTCTGCCTGAACCAGTAAAGGATCCCCTGACTATGTACATACAGTGGACCCTTGGTTAACGAAATTAATCCGTTCCAGGAGCTATTACTTAAGCTGAATCTTTCGTAATCCGAACCCTTATTTCCCATAAGAAATAATGTAAATACAATTAATCCGTTCCACAATATAAATAACATTTACTTACCTTTATTGAAGAGACTTGCAGGCATCTGGAAGATAGGAAGGAGGAGTGAGTGTGCTTAGTGTTTGGAAGGGGAATCCCCCTCCAAAAGGACTTCAGGTAACAAGTCCCTCTTTGGGGTTACTTCCCTTCTTGGTCTTTTAATGCCACTAGGACCAGCTTGAGAGTCACTAGACCCCTCCCTGGTGAAATAACTGTCCACAGTTCTCTGTTTCTGGCGACTCTTTAATACTTTCCTGAAGTGCAACATGGCCCTGTCACTGAAGTGGTTGCACAGAAAGCTCATTTCAGCTTGCTCAGGGTGGTGTCTTTCAATAAATGTCTGCAACTCATTCCACTTTGTACACATCTCCTTAAGCACTGAAGAAGGCACCTCCTTCTCTCTCTCTCTCTTCCCCAATGCCACAATATCTTCCACAACATCTTCCACAACAGGCACAGGGTCGTCAGGGTCAGGGTCAGCCTCAAATCCTTCAAAATCCCTCTTTTCAACACAATCTGGCCACAGTGGTCTCCAAGCAGAGTTCAAAGTCCTGGAAGTCACTCCCTCCCAAGCCTTACCTATAATGCCTAGGCAATGCACGATATTGAAGTGATCTTTCCAGAACTCTCTTAGGGTCAATGCAGAGTCATTGCTCATATTAAAGCACCTCTGAAACACTGCTTTGGTGTACAGTTTCTTGAAGTTTGCAATGACCTGCTGGTCCATGGGCTGGATGAGAGGAGTGGTGTTAGGAGGCAAGAACTTTACTCTGATGAAATTGAACTTGTCAGACAACAACTCTTCCAAGTTGTGAGGATGAGCAGGAGCATTGTCCAGTACCAGGAGGTATTTCTTCACACTAGGGCCAAACACTCCAGTCACCCATTCCTTGAAAATCTCCGTAGTGACCCATGCCTTGGTGTTAGCCTTCCAATGCACACACAAATTATTCTTGTCAACACTGTGTTTCTTGAAGGCTCTGGGATTTTCTGAGTGATACACCAGTAAAGGCTTCACTTTAAAATCACCACTGGCATTGGCACATATCATAAAAGTTAGCCTGTCTTTCATAGGCTTGTGTCCTGGCTGTGCCTTTTTCTCCCGAGTAATGAAGGTCCTGTTGGGCATTTTCTTCCAAAACAGGCCTGTTTCATCACAATTAAACACTTGTTGGGGGAGGAGTTCTTCAGCCTCTACGAACCCCTTAAAATCACTCGCAAATTTTTCAGCTGCACGTTTGTCTGAGCTGGCTGCCTCACCATGCCTCACAACACTGTGTATGCCACTACATTTCTTAAACCTCTCAAACCAGCCTTTGCTTTCTTTAAAATCACTCACATCACCACTGGTTCCAGGCATTGTCTTGACAAGATCTGCGTGCAACTTCCTTGCCTTTTCACAAATTATCGCCATGGAAATACTATCACCCGCTATCTGTTTTTCATTGATCCATACCATCAGTAACTTCTCAACCTCATCCACTGTTTTCGATCTTTGTTTCGTTAACAAATTAACCCCTTTTGCAACATTAGCTTCCTTGATCTCATTTCTCTTTGCCGGGATAGTATCGATAGTAGATGCACTTTTCTTGTACATCCTGGCAAGCTCACTCACATGTACGCCACTCTCATATTTTTCTATTATTCTTTCTTCAGTTCGATGGTGTTCCTCACTCTCTTTACCACTGGGGTGCCACTAGGAAGCTTCTTTGGACCCATTGTGACTTATTTCACAGTGACAATCACTAAACCACCAAAAAAGACACCAAATGTATTGTGAATGTTTGAAAGAGCACGCTGGGTAATGTTCTCTCAGTGGTAAACAACGCTTCACTGGCGTCTTGCGCAGGCAGATAGGTCTAATACGTTTCGGTAACCAAGGATTTTTTCGCTAACTGATACCGAAAAAAGCTTTTGGTAACCGATTTTTTCGTTAACTAAACCTTTCGTTAACCGAGGGTCCACTGTACTTTCAAATTTAGGACTTTGCTAAAAAATCATCTTATCTCTCAATGCTAACCAAATCAACCAAAACAACTTCTAATCAATTATTATATTATGTGACCTCTAGTCTTTTAAACATCTGCCAATCCATGAAATATTACTGCTTGAACCATTAATTGTAATACATATTGTTTTTATTATGTGCAACTTCAAGATTATTATTCTTATAAACCTCCACCTTGACTACCTCGCATTAGTACTAAGATTAAATAAGATTTTAATTAAGTTAACCACTATTATCTTGTCTAGTTTTAAGTAGTTACTATGTACTAGGATTAGTCTGCCCAAAATGCCCCGGCATGATACTGGTTTTCTTTGTATACTTAGGAAACCAATATGTATTGTAATCACACATTGTAACCTTTACAAAGAAATAAATCTTTAACTTTATCTTTATCTTTAGGATTGTTGTAGGATAGCTTTAGAATTGCTGTAGAATAGCTTTGGGATACCTTGAGAATAGCCTTAGGATAGTTTAAGGATAGCCATTTTTGTGCATGGTTCTGCATCTGTTTCACACACTTTACACTGGCATTTCCATACAAACTGTACTACCAGAAATGCTTAATAGTCCTGCCTTAGTCTAGCAGTGAGAAGTGTCTTGTTGTCTATTGATATTGTTGCTTTCTCCATAGACTTGTTTTACTTGAAACATCTCATTATCATAGACATTGGATCTGCTAGTTTTTATTTGTACTCTTCTTTCTTCCAACTCATAGGCTAGTTCTTTTCTAACAATATTTCTTAAACATGTGTTTGAGAAACCAAAATCATATACAATATTTTCTTTATTTAAGCGTAATTTAGCCAAGGCATAACTTATCATGCTCCCCGAGGCCTATGTTAGAGGGAATCCACAAAGTTTAACACTAATTTCTTTTTCAATGATTTGTGCTTATGTATCTGTGTCTGGCTTCATACACATAGCTATGTAGAGCAAGTATTGAGGATAGGGAGATGGAAACAATTAAATTCTGCAGCTGTAGCTTTTACAATCTTGAGAGCATTAAGTATAACAAACAGTTTAGTTTGTTAGGTGGAAGCCAGGTTACTAATTCTAATACTTTTCTGTGTTACAGTACTATCAGGCTGGTGTTTGATAGCAGCACTTTCTGCCATCCCACTGTCAAAAATCCAACCCATCCTCCTAAGCAACATTTATAATTTTGACTGTTTATAAACAGATTTGTCAAATAGAATTTTTTACTGTTTCTTCTAACAGCAAATGTCATATCAGTGTAAAAGGAGCAGTCAGCATAAGTGGTCTTAGGGATAATATTTTTAGTCTGCAGGTCATACTATATGTATTTCATACCATTAATGGGCAGGTGTACAAGTGTATCTAATAAAAAGTGGCCACTGAGTGTTAAGTTTTGTCTCAGTCCATCAAATGTTTTGTCTCAGCTCATTAAATGACCTGTCTCAGCTTATCAGATGTCCTGTCTCAGATCATCATGTACTGGATCTCAGATCATTATATGCCCTGTCTCGGTCCATCATCATGGTGTTGCAGGAGCTGCAGAGGCCCATCCGTCAGAGTCTGGGGTGGAAGAAGGGCGTCCCACTGGTGGCGCCATCACCTGTACCACTCTTATCCGAGGACGATGCCCAGGAGCTAGCCAGGTGTGTATGTTTGTTTTTGTGAATCTTAAGCTCTTGGGCCAGTATCTTTATACTTTGACATTATTTGTCTAAGGCATATCTGCTTTTATAATCATGAATGATTTTAACCTGGAGTTTACCTGGAGAGAATTCCAGGGGTCAACGCCCCTGCGGCCCGGTCTGTGACCAGGCCTCATGTTGGACCAGAGCCTGATCACCCAGGCTGTTACTGCTGGCCGCATGCAGTCCAACGTACGAACCACAGCCTGGCTGGTCAGGTACCGACTTTAGGTGCCTGTCCAGTGCTAAGAAATGTTAACATTTAATTTGCTGCAGCTCTCTCTTATCCTAACAATGACTGATTGATTCTTAATATTTCTGTAACTTATCTGTATGTTCACATTCCATCAGTGTCCCCTTTCATGATGACTAGTCTGTGTCTCTGTCAACCTGTCGAAGTCCCAAACAATTTTGTATGTCATGATCATGTCCTGTGTATGCTGCCAATATATTTTTGTGCTTCAGATAGGTTAGTCATGATGCTCAACATCTTACCTTTTTCATTTCATCGTTCTATGAATTGTTCTTTCCTCATATAGTATATTGTATCCAGTGTCCTCTACCCTATGTTCTTGTTCATTCAATTGGTAGGCTATACTCCTTTTTCCCCCTGTCCCAATATTCAGTTCTTCACATTTGCTGGGGTTGTAATCCAGTATAATATCTTTCCTTTATATGTTGTGTGTTATCTTTGCATCATCTGCAAACACTGCCATTTTGGAGTCTATCCTTCCCTGATAAGTCATATTTAGATGCCAGAAACAGCAGGTGCTATAGCTCTAATCTTTGTGGGATTCTACTGGTGATGCTTGCCCATCCAGATGTACTGACTCTCATCATTACTGCTTTCTACTGCTCACATATATCCATGTTAACCCTTTCGGGGTCGGTGCCGTACTAGTATGTTTTACGAGCAGGGGTTGGTGCCGTACTAGTACGCCCAAATTCTAGCGGCCTCAATTTAAGCAGAAAACGTCTGGTAGGCATACATATGAAAGAATGGGTCTGTGTGGTCAGTGTGCGCAGTATAAAAAAAATCCTGCAGCACACACTGCATAATGAGAAAAAAAAAACTGACCGTTTTTTCGATTATAACAGCGAATTTGCAGTCGATTTTCGTATAGTATTTATTGATGTATTCTCGTTTTCTTGGTCTTGTTTGATAGAATGGAAGATATATTACAGAAATAGAGATGATTTTGATTGGTATGACAATGACAAGTACCTTGAAATTGAGCTCAAAGTAGCGAAAATGTTTGATTTTTGACGATGTTCAAGAGTAAACAAATCACACCATGCGTCCAATACACATCAACTGGCGAGTCTTATATTCATGCACAAGTGCTCTGATATTATTTATACCATTTTTACAATGATGCAGTTGTATACATAACAGTAAATCTTCTATTTTTGTGTGAGAATAAAAATTCAAAATGGAAAGCAAAAGTAATGGAACAGGGGCCTGGAGACGTGGCTAATGAACAGAGAACATGTTATTTTAGTGCCAGGAATGTCTGCCTTGTTTACTCTGGACCCTATTTTGAAATTGGCATCGTTTGAAATTTGTGTGAAATTGGAAAATTGCCATTTTCTGACCACTATTTTGGGTAGTTGAAATTGGTAAATAGGCGGTTTCTTGTACTCAATCGATAGAAGAAATGGAGTTCTAGCGAAATAGCTATAATTTTAGGAGACTGAAACATTGGAATTTGTCGAAAATAGGGCTCGAAGTGGGTGAAATCGCCGATGCGTCACTGTCATAGATACCGCGAACTTCGCGAAGCATAATTCCGTTAGGTTTTTATCAAATTTCATAATTTTGGTGGAGTTATGATCGGAAAAAGATTCTCTATCATTTCATAAGAAAAATTGATTTTTTTTTCCAAAAATGTTTCGACCCCAGGAACACGTTTCCGAGAAGGCCTGTCGACCCCCAAAGGGTTAATTTCTTGCCTGTCGCTCAAACCAATTCCACTTTTCTATCTTGCTTGATTTCCTTCAGTCTAATTTATATGTTAGTTTTGTAATGAATTATTTTCCATTCTTGAATCCATTGTAAGATGTCAGTGCTCTCAAGGTGATGCATATCGATGATACTGGGCTATTGTTCCTGTTTATTGCTTTTCTTGACTACCAAAATTACATTGCCTGTCTGCCTGTGTCTAATGTTCCTGAAGATCAGTGAAAGATGTTAGGTCTATAATGTCTCTGTTTTTTCAGTATCTAAAGCAATATTAGACCAGGCTTGTTGCAATTGGTGTGGCCAGTTTTTTTCAGAATTGACTCAACTTCCTCACTTATTATTTCAAGATATTTGATAATTATTGTGTGTGCATGCTCTCTCTCTCTCTCTCCCCTTTTCTGTTGTTTGTGCCAATCACTGTTGGGTTGTGTAGATACTCTGAAGTAATGTTAAAAAAATCCTTGGTTTTTATCTCTTTAAGATAACAAGGTTTGTATTTCTTGCTATCGTTTTTGTTGATATTTTCTGGTGTAAGGTGTGCAACAATGATAGAAGTGACAGTAAGAAGGTAGTATACTTTAGAGTTAGGCTTAGCTTTTAAATTCAAATATGAAAAAAGTAATGTTTATAAGCTTTTACATACAGGCAGGAGAGGCAACTACAATTTGGCAGCCATCGTCGTTCAAGAACCCCGCCTAGATTTGTGCCTGATTGGGCAATGTTGGACAAGAAGGTGATCACCTATTGCTGGTATTCGTGTACTTTCTCTCACCACCTCGCTGGAGACCAGACACACCTGTAGTAATGAGTTATAGCATGTTCATGTACTCCTGCATGATGCCTCGACTTTGCATCTTATCCTATTCTTACTTGTCATCATATTGCCAATAATTATGAATACAGAAACATACATTGCAGAACAAGTGTTTAATAGAAGTGTATCACTCTGTGTAAAATTCTGCACAGAGTGAAACATTTTTCAAATAATGGCCTATTCTGCAACTCGTGTCTTTGTAATTGTCGGCAATACACCATTACAGTGGACCCCCGAGTAACGAACACCCCGGAAATCGTACAATTATGTAAGTACAGTGGTCCCTTGGTTTTCTCCGAAAATTCGTTCCAGAATGCTGCTCAAGTGCCATTACCGAATGAATTTACTTAAGAAATAATGTCACGTAGGTTAGTCTATTTCAGACCCCCAAAAATACACTTGCAACAGCACTTACGAAAATACACTTACATAAATGTTTGAGTTTGGAGATGCACGAAAACCGAGGGACCCCTGTATAATATTGTAAGTGCTTGTGGAAGTGTATTTTTGGGGGTCTGAAATAGACTAACCTACGTGACATTATTCCTTAAGGAAGTAAATTCGTTCAGTAATGGCACTTGAGCAGGCTTCTGGAATGAAGATTTTACGTTACTCGGGGGTCCACTGTACATCCAAAAACGATGCTCTAATTAGTGAATGCTGCGTGCTCTGTTCTGTCCCAGTACCACAACAGTTTTAGATATTATTATACAAACTGCACAATTTTATAGGTTGCACACTGGTTTGTCTTGGTCATGGAGTGAAAGTCTTAGGATACCATGAAAGGAAAATAAACAAAAGCAGCCTGGGTCAAGGAATAACTTTTTATTTGTGTTTAAGTTCTGAACTCTATTTTTTTATTTTCAGTTTCCAACTATTACAATAAATTACTTTTTTTAGTTTTCAAATATTTTTTAAAGCATTTAATAAACAGTATTATGAGAGTGCTGGGTGTTTTGGTTTCAAGTTTAATATGATTTGAAGTTATTCAGACTTATTTTTGCAATTATTTCTGATTATATCTTCATCAGATTTCTAAATCTGTAGGTAAATTCATTTTTTTTTATTTTAAGTCTTACAGGGTGTCTATAATTAGTAATGACATTGGCATCTCAGAAAAATTAAGTTATTTAATATTTAATCTTCCTGGGGTATGTAATACCTATTGAACAATAAACATTCTCTTAAATATTAAACATAGTTATCATAATTTTAAAAATAAGAAATACTGAAAAAATATCAAAATCGATGTTTGATTAAAATTGAATATCATCAACAATTTTGATATCACCCCATCCCTAGTCTGTTATATGGTATACATTATTCTTGGTTATGTACAAGTATCTTAATAACCCTTGTGCAGCAGATAGGCTTTAATCCAAATGCACACATATTAATACCATTTTTTGTAAGTTTTCCAAGTTCTTGATTGGTTATGGAGTAACGTATGTTGAACAGGTACTGCGGTTCAAAGCTTACTTCACTGAGCATGTGGAAAGTGGATCCCAGGTGTACTGTGTACGACCTGTCATCATATATTATTATCTGCTTGATGATGCCTTGGCTGTTACTGAACCCAAGACTCCGGTGAGTATTATGCACCTGTCTTACTTTATTTTGATATTTTTGTTATGCACCATATACTGATTATATAGGCAGTAGTTACCCCATACTCTTCCTGTGGATGGTATTCACTCTATACCCATCTTGTGAGGATAGTCACCCCATTCCCATTGTGGGTGGAAACCACTCCTTACTTATTCTGTGGGCATTAGTCACCTCATACCAATCCTGTGGGATTACAAAGGCACATAATGGGTCAAGGGACTGAGCCCCCCAGAATTTATATTTATTTAGTTGATATTATTATTAAAATGATCATGATTATTATATTCATAGCCAAATGCTAAGTTTATAATTTCAGGAGCAACTACAGCACTTGACAGTGAAACACGTCATACAGTGCCCAGGGAAGAGGAAATGGGAGGGTAGCTCCATTCCTTGATGCTGGTGAAGGCCTCTTGATCCAATGAATTGGACCATTCCTCCCTTTCCTTGAATCATGTTTGATTGCCTTCCATTTCCCAGGTGCTGTATGACTGCTACAGGTTTAGCACTTCCTCCTAAATATAACAATAATCCATAAATAGGTATTTTACACAGAATACTATGAACACCAAGAGGTGTGTGTGTACAATATATACCCAGAGGTATATACTATCTCTTAATGTATAATATACAGTGGACCCCCGGTGTTCGTGATGCTCCAAACTCGAACAATTATGTAAGTGTATTTTTGTAAGTGCTTTTGTAAGTGTATTTTTGGGGGTCTAAAAGGACTAGTCTAATTTACATTATTCCTTATGGGAATAAATTTGTTTGGTAATGGCACTTGAACAGCATTCTGGAATGAAAAAATCACAAACACCGGGGGTCCACTGTATATCAAAACTATTATTTTAATAATGTGCTGTGATTGGTCAACTCATGTCATACTGTGGGTCAATCATATTCTACTAAGCAATGCAGCAAGTATGATTTAAAATTATGGTAATTTATGTTTCTATACAGTATAACATCATTTCTGCTATTTATGTGCATATTGTAACTAACATTTCAAATATGTAAGACAATGCCTCAGTTTGACACTGCAGAGCAGTGTTTATAATGCAAAGTCATTATATTTTTACAAATATAAGTTCATTTTTTTACATTAGTAAATGTCCTCCAGAACATTAATTTTTTTTTTTTGCAGAACTCCGGCTTAGACCAGGGACGACTACTGAGCCGTCAGCGTGTACCTCACCCTGATGGTGGCTTCTGGCACTGGACACACCTCAACCTTAACATGACTCTCACACTCTATGGCAGACACTATGTCATCTACGACTGTGACCCTTTCACTAAGGTGGGTGTAACACATTCAACACTTTCACTATGGTGGGTGTAATGTACTGATATGGCTCACTCACCCTTCTTGACTCAGTGCCCTGTCCTTACTCACTCCTTACACTACTAAAGTTAAAAAGAGAAACTTTTTTGGGGCCACCCTACCTCAGTGGGATACGGCCAGTTTGTTGAAAGAAGTAATGTTTGTACAGTACAGTGGACCCAGGAAATCGAACATTCTTCATTCCAGAATGCTGTTCAAGTGCTGTTACCAAACAAATTTATTCCCATAAGGAATGATGTAAATTAGATTAGTCTGTGTCATACCCCTAAAAATACACCTATAAAAGCACTTAAAATAATAAACTTACATAATAGGGCGAGTTGGGAGTGTTCAATTTCCAAGGGTCCACTGTACAGTGGAGCCTCGGTTTTCGTTGAAAATTCTTTCCAGAATGCTGTTTGAGTGCCATTACCGAACGAATTTGTTCCCATAAGGACAAATGTAAATTAGATTAGTCGTTTCAGAACCCCAAAAATACACTTACAAAAGCTCTTACAAAAACACATTTACATAATTGTTCGAGTTTAGAGGTGAATGAAAACCGAGGGTCCACTGTATATGCATTTTTTAAGCCTAGCTCTATTGCTCACTTAATATATGATAGTGTAAAAATGTTATCAGGCTTTTATATGCATTTGAAAGTGAAAAAGTTTATGTTTCACTTTACAACAATATTTGCTTTACAGCAGTATCCCAGAACCTAACCTGCAGTATAAGCAGGGTCCTCCTCTACATAATATCTCAGGAACAGATCCAAAGGCAAGAAGTTTAAGATAAGTTTTATTTGAAAGAGCAGCATCTTTCAAACCTCTAAGTACAGTGGTATACTACGATGGTCCCAAACTCACCTTATGTAAGTTTATTTTCAAATGCTTTTGTAAGTGTAATTGGGGTCTAAAGGACTAGTCTATTTTACAACATTTGAGATAAATCGTTGAATGACACTTGAACAGCATTCTGGAATGAAAAAATATCGTAAGTCGAGGTACCACTGTACTTTGTTTATATTCTAATTTCAGAACTTATGTATATTTAAAGGGATCAAAGTAAATTAATCAAGACTTAGTATAATCTGATGTGTGTCAGACTTTCCATTTTACTAATGTAGTCACATTTATTTAAGATTACTTCCCTGGGATATTATATTGTTTACATAGACTTCATAAATTTCATGTACCATTGAGACCCATTTTATCACCATCGGTTTTTTCAACTACAACTTAGCTAAATTTTTTGTTTCCCTGTTGCAGCTTCTTACAGTTAACTCATGTACTCTACAGAATGCTTTCTCATTTGTGCAAGAAATTAAGAGCTTAAACTTGGGATTTCCTCTTATTATGGCAAGCTTTGGTAAATAATCTTTATTTACTAGTATACATTTATGAGAAACAGAAACTATTTGTGATAATTCTTTGTTTGCTAACTCTGAATTAGTAGAGGGTCTTAACAAGAAACAATTGAGTTCTTTGTTAAAACTGTCCATTTATGATTCTATTTTCATGTTCAATAATGAACTCTTTGAGCAGGTTGATGGTGTTGCAGTGGATCCCACTCTTGCTAATGCTTTTCTTTGTTTTCATAAAACAACTTGGCTTGATAATTATCCTGTAGAATTTAAACCTGTATTTTACAGACATTATGTTGATTACACTTTTGTGCTATTCAAAAAGGAAAATGTTACGATGTCCAAAGATTATGAATAAGAACTATTAAGAAAATAGAAGAAATCTCAGATAGGTGTGTATACATATACATGTACATGCATGTGTAGTGTGACATAAGTGTAAGTAGAAATAGCAAGATATACCTGTTATCTTGTGTGTTTATGAGACAGAAAGAAAAGACACCAGCAATTCTAACATTGTGTAAAACAATTACAGGTTTCCATTGCACACTCATTTAGCAGGATGGTAGTATCTTTCTGGGTACTTGCTTGCTACCAAGCTTCTATATATATTTATTTATTTATTTTATTTATATTTGTTTATTTATTCATAAATTTTAACTGCATCAAGAAAATAACATTTTGTGTCTTTCAAATGTTATTGGCCAGCTTTGTACTAAGTCATAGAAGGTATTGGTCTTTTGTGTCAAGCAAAACACTTTTTCATTTCACATGCAACATGTTTTTTTTTTTTAAATTATACATTCATAATATTCAAAATGGATGTGAACTCATATTTATCTCTTATTTGCATTAATTGTGAATGAATCCATTTGTTAATGTGTATGGCACCAACAGGAGTACCTGTTGAGTGAGGGAACAGAGTTGAACCCTCCTCAGGAACTACCTTCAGACCCATATAGTGAACTGAGAAAGTCTCGTGCTGACTCCCCCTCCAGGAGGTCAGACCTGCGGCCGCACTCTGCGCCCTCAGCACCACCAAGGCTTAAGGGACTTGTGCTCAAGTAAGTTATATTAAGTGTTTTCAGGTGTAAAACATTCACATAAACTTTAAGTTATATTGGGTCACCTGAAGGTTCCTTCTGAAGGAAAGAATTGGAGATATCATCACCTTCAGATTAAACCCAATTACATCTGCCCATCCCATTCCCCAGGTTCTGCATGATCTTATGGGCTGAGCATCTTCCTGTGAATATAACAACTTTATGTTTGAGTTGCAGCACAGTATGAAAAAGGTATCCCAAAAGCTCAGCCCTTTCTACCTTAATGCAAGAAAAAGAAATAGTGCTGAGTGTAGCATAAGTTTCTCATTCAATTAAGTATCAGCAATGAAGATCTGAAGCCAATCAGAAGAAACATTCACAAGGTATTGTATGGAAACTAATATCCCAATTTCTTCACTAAAAAAGGACAAAAAATGGCACCTACACAGCCCAAAAATCAAATCAAACCTTTCACTAAAATACATCAGCTTTAAAAATTTAAAGCCAATCAGAAGAGGCATTCTCTAGTTATCTCAGAGTCCAGTATCCCAAAATACACCATTATTTTAAATTTGAATCTGCTCAGAAGTTATATTTTCTCAAGTTATTGGTGTTGAAGGTTTGAAGATGGGTGGATAAAGCTTTCACAATTTTTCACATAAAAACTGGTATTTCAGTTTTTTCAATTACTTCAACAAAATTGGCAAATTAGCACCTACACAGACCAAAATCAATCCAAACCTTTTTCTAAATAAAATGCACTAGCATTTAAGATTTTATCAAAGCATTTTCTAATTATTGCAGGCAAATCAATTTGCTTAATAAAATTAAAAGAATTAAAATGTGCACAACCAAAAATCACTACAAAGTTTCCTCTGAGAAAAACACACCAGTGCTAAAAGATTGAAGCAGATCAGATAATGTATTCTCCAGTTATTGCACAAATTCCAACAATTCCAAGCTGATTAACTATGTTATTAAACTGCCAAAATGCCACTTAAACAGCTTTAACTAAAAAAGTATCATTTGTTTCATGTCATCTATTTAATATTGAAGACGTACAGAAGAGGCTTACTCAAGTTATTGCACGGAAAAAATGCTCTTCCATTATAAAAATAACTTTACAAATTGGCACCCACACACTCCAATAGCAATTTCAACCAATTTTTAAGTACATAGGTTACACCAGTGTTGAACGTGTGAAGCCACTCGGAAGAGGCTTTACCAAGTAATTGCATGGAGTCATTCTGAAGTTACAAAAATCCTAGAGGAAGAAAAAAATCAAATACAAAAGGTACACCTCAAGGATACCTAATTATGGAGGAATGTAATGTGGTTTTAACACCTACTGTTGGAGTGTGAGCAAGGTAACATTTTGTGAAGAGATTTAGGAAAGCTGGTTAGCCGGACTCCTGGAGGTGGGAAGTACAACGTTTATGTGCCTCTGGCAAGACAATGATAGTGTGAATGGTGGTGAAAGTTTCTTTTTCGGATCACCCTACCTTGGTGGGAGACGGCCAGTGTATTAAAAAAATATATAAGAAATATGCACTTTAACCTACTTTTGTTACTCTAGTTTATCTTCTTGGGAAATAACATTGTAGTTGTCATATCATTATTATGATCATTGTCATTATCTTATCACTTTCTTCATAATTATGGCATTCTAGGGAGGGAAGGGAAAGCCAAGTGTGTTGCATTAAATAGATATTTTTTTTTTTAAAGGTTTGATGTGATGGTGGAAGAGGTGGAAGGTGGGCAGCTTGGAGCCACTCCAGCAGTGCTACTGTATCGCCCTGCTGATCTCACTGTAGAGCTCAGACAACCATCATATCACGACTACACGGAGATTAAGAGATTTAGTCCAATAATACTCAGAGCCATCAAGGTACCTCTTAGAGGTACTAAGAAAGGCAAGTCAAACTTTAAACACAAGTCTTTCTGCTGGATACTATCTTGTATATTGATATATACTCATAAATATTCCAATTTATATAGCTCAAATTACAATGTCTTTGAAAAAAAAATACGATATACGTACAGTGGACCCCCGGATTTCGTACTGCTCCCAACTCGAACAATTATGTAAGTGTATTTTTGTAAGTGCTTTTGTAAGTGTATTTTTGGGGGTCTGAAAGGACTAATCTAATTTACATTATTCCTTATGGGAACAAATTTGTTTGGTAATGGCACTCGAACAGCATTCTGGAACTAATTATTGACGAAATCCGGGGGTCCACTGTACGTATATTATTCATGAAAAGGCACCAAATCTTTGGGATCATAACATGCTGAAACTTTGACAAATGAAGAAATATCCACACCAATTAAACTAAAGAAAATCCTGTACTCTTTGTTTATGTCCTGTGCTTGGGAGATAGTGATCACCTAAACACAGTTGATGGAATTCCTTCACTGTGTAAATGTGACCCAACTTTAGGGATTAAGAAAGTAAAATTTCAGTAATTATTTGAAAATTTTTTGAGGATGAAGAAGAAAAATATTTTATTCAGATTATTAACCCAGAAGGTTAGTAACCCACAATAACTCAAGAAAGCCAATCAGCGTGGCATATTTTCATTGTGGT
Source organism: Cherax destructor (assembly GCA_009830355.1). Classification (NCBI taxonomy): domain Eukaryota; kingdom Metazoa; phylum Arthropoda; class Malacostraca; order Decapoda; family Parastacidae; genus Cherax; species Cherax destructor. The sequence goes on from WNWK01003139.1 coordinate 81,807, forward strand.
CTTTCAATCTTCTTACCTAGGATGTGACCCACAGCAGTCACATAGGTGGTGAATAGAGACAGTAGGTGTGAGGAAACATGTCATCATTGCCACTCATCTTGAATTTGGACCCAGGTTCTTCATTTCTAATGAAGGTGCTACTACTATATCCACTTGAGTGCTATATATTTATTTATTTGCTGTTTATAACATTACTTCATTAACTTTAACATATTTTCAAATGATGCCTTTCCCTGTACATAAATAATCATATTTAGTAAAAGGTTGGTAGACAGCAACCACCCAGGAAAGTACTACTGTTCTGCCAAGTGAATGTGAAACAGAAACCTGTAATTGTTTTACATGATGGTAGGATTGCTGGTGTCTTTTTTTTCTGTCTCATAAACATGTGGGGTACCAGGTATATCTTGTTACTTCTACTTGCACTTAGGTCACACTACACATGCAATCAGTGTAGCAATCAGTAGCAATCAGTGAAGAGGCGGGGCCAGGAGCTATGACTCGACCCCTGCAACCACAAATAGGTGAGTACAAATAGGTGAGTACATATATACAGTGGACCCTCGGTTAACGAATACCCCGGAAATCATGCAATTATGTAAGTATAATTTTGTAAGTTCTTGTGGAAGTGTATTTTTGGGGGTCTGAAATAGACTAACCTACGTGAAATTTTTCCTTAAGGGAGTAAATTCGTTCGGTAATGGCACTTGAGCAGACTTCAGGAGTGAAGTTTTTACGAAACTCGGGGGTCCACTGTATATATATATATATACACAGTGTTTCTTCAGTCACAGAGTTGTCAGGAAGTGGAATAGTCTGGGAAGTGATGTAGTGGAGGCAGGATCCATACAAGAGGTATGATAAAGCTCATGGAGCAGAAAGAGTGACCAGTAGCGACCAGTGAAGAGGCAGGGTCAGGAGCTTTGACTCTTCCCCTGCAACCACAACCAGGTGAGCACAACTAGATGAGTACCCCTCTGGGTTTTCTTCTATTTTCTTACTAGTGGAAGTGGAACAGAATTCTTCCTCCATAAGCCATGCGTGTCTTAAGAGGCGACTAAAATGCCGGGATCAAGAGGCTAGTAACCCCTTCTCCTGTATACATTACTAAAGTTAAAAAGAGAAACTTTTGTTTTTCTTTTTGGGTCACCCTGCCTCAGTGGAATATGGCCAGTTTGTTGAAAGAAGAAAAAGAGAAACTTTTGTTTTCCTTTTTGGGTAACCCTGCCTTGGTGGGATGCGGCCGGTCTGTTGAAAGAAAGAAAGAAGATATATATATATATATATATATCCCCTTAAGGTTTTCTTCTATTTTCTTAATAGTTCTTGTTCTTCTTTATTTTGTCGTATCTCCATGGGGAAGTGGAACAGAATTATTCCTCCATAAGCCATGCATGTCGTAAGAGGCGACTAAAATGCCAGGAGCAAGGGGCTGGTAACCCCTTCTCTTGTATACGTTACTAAATTTAAAAAAGAGAATCTTTCGTTTTTCTTTTTGGGTCACCCTGCCTTGGTGGGATGTAGCTGGTTTGTTGAAACAAAAATTTTTTTTAAACGCTTAAAACCCATGGGTGTCATTTAATTAACTCTAGATGAATACGATATGTGTATGAATAAGATATGTGCAACACTTGGGTATCCTTATTGCTGAGGCTTTCTGCCTATGCAGCAGGCTTCTTCAGTTGAATATAAGGTGTTCTGATCCTTATTGTTGGTAGACGGCTAAGGGACTGAACACCTTAAAGTTACCTCTCCATTTCTTCCTCCATCCCTGGTACAAAACTCCCATCTGAATTCGACCGAAGAAGCCTGCTGCAGTCATAACATTTTAGCAATATAACAAACAAACAAACAAATTTTATTTCATTGCATTTGTACATAGATATTTGAAGTTACAATCATAAATTGAAGTGCAAGGAGAGCCACTGACATGCCATGGCATTAGGGGCAGCTTAATCTAATGACTTATAGACTATGTAATATAATATTAAAGAAATTGATTGAGTTTATTCTAGTTATATATTTGTTTAAAGTACAATATGATGATATTACATTGTAAAAATTGAGATTATCTTAAGGAAAATAACATTGAGCATTTTTTAAAGTAATTATAGTATGAGTATTTAGTTTAGGGTGGGTAGGAGGTAACATAATAGTAACATATTAGCAAAAATTTAAATTATCTTATAGGAAAATAATATTGAGCATTTTTTAAAATAATTTACAGTATGAGTATTTAGTTTAGGGTGAGTAGGTGATTTTTGAGAAGAGTCTTAAATTGATTTTCAGACAAGGTTAACTTAGTATTTACTGGTAATGAATTCCAGATTCTGGGGCTCTTTATGTGCATAGAATTTTTACATAGGTTGATATGGACTTGGGGTATATCAAAAAGTGACCTGTGTCTTGTGTTGTGGTCATGGGTCCTATTAAAGTTGGTGAGGAGAATTTTGAGCGGAGGGTTTATATTAGAGTGTAGAGTTTTATGTATGTAGTAGGCACAAGAATAGGTGTGGATGTTCTTTACGGTGAGTAGTTTTAGGCTTTTGAATATTGGTGGAGTATGCTGTCTAGAGTTGGAATTTGTTATCATTCTGACTGCAGCCTTTTGCTGGGTTATGAGTGGTCTAAGTTGATTTAATGTTGTTGATCCCCATGCACAGATTCCATAGGTGAGATAATGGTAGATGAGTGAGTGATATAGTGCAAGGAGAGCTGATTGAGGCACATAGTAGCGTATCTTTGATAATATGCCTACTGTCTTTGAGATTTTCTTGGAAATTTGTTGTACAGTCATCCCTCGGTTTTCGGTTTTAATCCGTTCCAGATGGATCGGCTAAAACCAAAATCGGCGAAAACCAAAACTATTTTCCCCATAAGAAATAATGGAAATTCAATTAATCCGTTTCAGAAACCCAGAAGTTTGGAAAAAAAATTGGGGGCCTTAAAGATAGATTTACATGCACAATGAATGAACTGAATGTGGCACTTACCTTTATTGAAGACTGATGTTGCTGGATGGGAGAGAGGGAAGATGGGAGAGGGAAGAGACCCTAATTTTTGGAAGGGGAATCCCCCTCCATAAGGACTCTAGGTACCAAGTCCTTATCCAGGGTCACTTCCCTGCATGCCTGCTACACTCCCTCCCTGCCTGCTACACTCCCTCCCTGCCTGCTACCTCCCTCCCTGCCTGCTACCTCCCTCCCTGCCAGCTACACTCCCTGCATACATGCTACACTCCCTCTACATGCTACACTCCCTGCATACCTGCTACACTCCTGCATACCTGCACACTCCCTGCATACATGCTACACTCCCTCATACCTGTTACACTCCCTGCATACATGCTACACTCCCTGCATACCTGTTACACTCCCTGCATACATGCTACACTCCCTGCATACCTGTTACACTCCCTGCATACATGCTACACTCCCTGCATACATGCTACACTCCCTGCATACCTGCTACACTCCCTGCATGCATGCTACACTCCCTGCATGCCTGTTACACTCCCTGCATGCCTGCTACCTCCTGCATGCCTGCTACACTCCCTGCATGCATGCTACACTCCCTGCATGCCTGCTACACTCCCTGCATGCATGCTACACTCCCTGCATGCATGCTACACTCCCTGCATGCCTGCTACACTCTTAAACTCCATCGTGTTTCTCACTTTCACTATCATATTTTTCTATTAGTTCTTCATTTCTACAGTGTTTCTCACTTTCTTTACCAAAGAAGTGGCTTTAGGAGCTTTCTTTGGGCCCATGGTAGCTTATTTAGTAGTCACACACAATAATCAAGGCCCAAAAACAATGAATTGTTAATAAATGTTTTGTATAAACTCCTGGGGTGATGTTCACTCAAGCGTAAACAATGCTAGACTGCGTGACAATGTGCGTGGGTGGCGGGCCTACGGCCTTTGTATGTGCGCGGCACTGGTGGACAGGTCCCATACGGTCGGCGAAAACTAAAACAATCGGCGAAAACTAAGACAAATTTTCCCTGAAAAAAGTCGGCGAAAACCAAAATCGGCGAAAACTGGGACAAGCGAAAACCAAGGGATGACTGTATGTGTGTTTGGAATTTAAGGCTACTGTCGAGGTGGATTCCTAGGAATTTTCCCTCTGTGAGTCTTGTGATGGGTGAACCATTGAGCGTTATGTTAATTGGAACATTTGTGGCTTTGTTTCCAAACTGTATGAATTAGGTCTTGTCAGTACAGTGGACCCCCGAGTTTCGTAAAAACTTCACTCCTGAAGTCTGCTCAAGTGCCATTACCGACAATTTACTCCCTTAAGGAAAAATGTCACGTAGGTTAGTCTATTTCAGACCCCCAAAAATACTTTTCCACAAGCACTTACAATATTATACTTACATAAATGTACGATTTCCGGGGTTTACGAAACTCGGGGGTCCACTGTATTGAGAGTAAGCTTGTTAGTCGTCATCCATGTTAATATTTTCTGTAATTCGGCATTAACAGTGTTGGCCAGTATGACTGGATTTGGGTGAGAGAAGACATATGTTGTGTCATCTGCAAATAATATGGGTTTGAGTAGTTGTGATGCATTTGGTAGGTCATTTATGTAAATGAGGAATAGGAGTGGCCACAGGACACTTCCTTGGGGACTCCGACTAGATACCCAAGTGTTGCACGTGTCTCATTCATCTGCTTTTAGGCTTTCTATACAGTACCAGTAATGAAAATACAGTGGTACCTCGAGTTACGATATTTTTTCGTTCGAGAATGCTGTTCAAGTGCCATTACCAAACGAATTTATCCCCATAAGGAATAATGTAAAATAGACTAGTCCTTTTACACCCCCAAAAATATACTTACAAAAGCATTTAAAAAAATAAACTTACATAAAAGGGCGATTTTGGGGACCATCGTAACTCGAGGTACCACTGTACATACACTTGGACATCTTTATTGCATACGTTTTTATCCTGAGACCTTGATCACTCCAAATAATACAAGGGAATGAGAGAACACAGTATATATAGTGGAGAAAGCAGATCACTGGTGAAGATCAGGTAAAGGCATCAGGTCATTTAATAGCCATGTCACATGGCAGCAAGGAATCAGCATGTCATATGTGCAAGAGTAGTTGCCAGCTCTTCATTCTATGGTGTTGGTAGTAGCAGTTAAAACAGCTTCGATACAGTGATGCCTTTCAGTGTTGGATCCTCTGCTTTCTTCCAGTTTCTGAGATGTCCAAAAAGGCTTGTGCAAAACACATGCATTCTTGGTGTTGTCTTGGATGCATTCATTTTTTTTGTTTTTGAGCCCCTGCAGAAAGAATCCTCTTTGTTTTTTCTACATAGATCTTGTTGTAGATCCAAGGCTACAAATGAATCTGGATAAGCTGCAGGTCTGGTCTGACTAGTAGTTACAGCAAGTGCAAAGTTATGAAGTTTGGGGAAGGATAAAAAAAAAAGACCACAGATGGAGTACAGGCTTGGGGGTAAAGGCTGCAAACTTACTCAAGGAGAATGACTTTGGGGTGAGTATTGTACCAAGCATATTGCCTGAGGTGCACATCAACCAAATAACTGTTGCAGCAAATGCACATCTGCCAAATCTAAGACTTGCTTTTAGACATCCAAGTAAGGAGTCACTCATGACACTATATCATGTATGTCAAACCAATATTGGAATATGCACCACCAATATAGAACCTACGTCTGGTCAAGCATGTCAAAAAATTAGAGGAAGTGCAGAGATTTGCAACAAGACTAGTCCTTGAGCTAAGGGGTATGTCCTATGAGGAGAGGTTAAGGGAACTCAGCCTGATGTCACTGGAAGACAGAAGGACTAGGGGTGATATGATAACAACATACAAAATACTAAGAGGAATTAGTAAGGTGAATAGAGACAAATTGTTTGAGACAAGGGAAATAAGAATGCGAGGGTACAGCTGGAAACTGAAAACCCAGATGAGTCACAGGGACATCAGAAAAGGTACAATAAAGCTCCCAAAGCCAGGAGAAAAGTAACCTAGTAGCAACCAGCAAAAAGGTGGGGGCCAGGAGCTGAGGATCGACCCCTGCAACCACATATAGGTAAGTACCCTCCACATGGTATTGTCTAGACATCTTATTCACTGTTTGGTTTGTCAGAGGGATTTTTCTTTCAGGTGAGATCTCTGTTGGAAGACGTGGCCATGGTAGCTATGTACATACAGTGGTACCTCGACTTACGATATTAATCCGTCAGAGAGGGCATATCTTAAGACGAAACAATCGTTAGACGAATCAATTTTCCCCATAAGAAATAATGGAAATAAATTTAATCCGTCCAAGACTTCCAAAAGTAGTTAAATAAAATATTTTTTAGAACTTTTGGACATTAAATAATAAATAATTTAATAAAGAATATCTAAATACACATGCAAATATTGAACAATAACATGTCACTTACATTTATTGAAGAGTTGTTGATGTGTGGAGGACGGGGAGGAGGAGAAGGTGGAGTAGTATGCTAGTGTTTGGAAGGAAATCCTTCCATTAACACTGCAGGTGGTAAGTTCTTTCTGGGTTACTTCCCTTTTCTTTGAATGCCACTAGGACCAGCTTGAGAGTCACTGGACCTCTTTCTAACAACAAATTTGTCCAGGAGCTCTGTGTCTGGCAATTCTTTAACACATCCCTGAAATGACACACCACTGTGTCATTGTACAGGTTGCCAGCACGGCCTGCAACAGCATGGTTAGGTGATATTCATCCATAAATGCTTGCACATCACTCCATTTGGCACAGATCTCCTAATCCTTGAAGAAGGCACATTCTTCCATTTTTGTTCCACCTCCTCCTCCTCCTCTGAACCATTGTCCTGACCACTGGTCTCTTGTTCCAGTTGCTGTTGAAGCTCTTGCAGATCTTCAGTGGTTAGCTCTTCCTTGTGCTCCTCCACCAACTGTTCCACATCCTCACCACTCACCTCTAACCCCAAAGACTTGCCCAATTCCACAATTTCTTCCACAACAGGCTCAGGCTCAGGCTCATGCTCAGGGTCCTGAGGCTCAGCCCCAAAACCTTCAAAATCCCTCTCTAGGACACAGTCTGGCCACAATTTTCTCCAGGCAGAGTTCAAAGTCCTGGTAGTCACTCCCTCCCAAGCCTTACCTATAAGGTGTACACAATGCAGCATATGGAAATGTTTTTTCCAAAATTCTCTTAGGGTTATGTTCATGTCTGTGGTCACATCAAAGCACTTTTGAAACATTGCTTTGGTATAGAGTTTTTTAAAGTTGGAAATGACCTGCTGGTCCATGGGCTGGAGGAGAGGAGTGGTATTAGGGGGCAAGAACTTCACTTTGATGAATTTAAACTCCTCCACAATTTTCTCTACCAAGTTTGGAGGATGACAAGGAGCATTGTCCATTATCAGGAGGCACTTAAGTGGCAAATTATTGTCCAATAGATATTTCTTCACACTGGGGCCAAACACGCCATTGAACCAATCTAAGAAAATGTCCTTGTGACCCATGCCTTTTGTTAGACCTCCACATCACACACAAGTTAGACTTGCTGACACCGCATCTGCCAAACACTCGGGGATTTTCAAAAAGATACACTAGTAAAGGCTTCACTTTGCAATCACCACTGGCATTGGCACAAAGCATCAAAGTTAGCCTGTCTTTCATAGGCTTATGTCCTGGCTGTGCCTTTTCCTCCTGAGTAATGTAGGTCCTGTTGGGCATTTTCTTCCAAAACAGGCCTGTTTCATCACAATTAAACACTTGTTGGGGAGGAATTGTTCAGCCTCTAGGTACTCCTGGAATTCAGGCACATATTTTTCAGCCGCACTTTTGTCACAACTGGATGCCTCACCATGCCTCACAACACTATGTATGCCAGTACGCTTCTTAAATTTTTGAAACCAGCCTCTGCTGGCTTTAAATTCGCTCACTTCATCACTCGTTGCAGGCATTTTCTTAAGGAGATCATCATGCAACTGCCTTGCTTTTTCACATATTATTGCCTCCGAAACAGTATCTCCTGCTAACTGTTTCTCGTTGATCCACACCAACAACAACCTTTCCACATTTTCCAGCACTTGTGGTCTGTGTTTTGTGATCACACATGAACCTTTTGCAACAACAGCTTCCTTGATTTTACTTGAATTTTCTTATCCACAATGGTAGCGATGGTAGAAAAGGGTTTACCATACACCTGGCCAGCTCACTGATACGCACTCCACTTTCATATTTTTCTATTATCTCCTTCTTCAGTTCTATCGTACATATATTTCTGTTCCTCTTTGCCACAGGCTTAGCACTAGGATCTTTCCTTGGACCCATGGTAGCTTATTTAGCAGTTGCAAGCACTAAAAACAGTGGAATAATGACAATATACTGGTATGAATGCGTGGGTGTGGGTGGGTGGTCGCTCTCGCTTGTAAACAATAGCACTGACGCTCCCTGGAGTGCGCGCTCAGCTGGGCGCCAAGCGGACACGTCCGGTACGAATGTCGTTAGACGAATCAAACAACGTAAGTCGCATTCAAATTTCTTACGTTATAAATATCGGTTATCGAATATAACGTAAGATGATAGCATCGTAAGTCGAGGTACCACTGTATATGTTTCTTCTTGAGATGGTCTGTCTGATGTTGCTGGCTACTTCTCTAGATTGGGTTAGGAATCTGTTTCTTCGTGGTGGCATTGTTAATGGAGTTGAGTATTTTCATTACCCTGCATTTGCAATCATGTTTTGTATACAGTAGAAAGGGATGTGCAAGTGTGTGAAGGCATGAGTAAGGTACTGGAATTCTTCTTCTAAGAATTCAAAACTGGAGATATGCCAAAGTCTAAGGAACAAAAAAAACTATCATGCTTTTCTTGGTGCAAGTGTCATGGCATGAGTAGAAATGAGTAATGTCATCTTCATTTGTTGATTTTCTGTAGATTCTTATAGTACTGTACAGTATTCATTTACATTTTCAGTTTTCAAGATTCTTCAATTGCATCTCTCTTGCTTCTTATTTCTTTGTATGTTTCATATTAATCCATTAAATTCTTCATAACAGTCATATAGAGTAATATATGGCATTTTAATGTGTCACATTAATTCATTAGATGTTCATAACAATTGAGTATACCTTTGCATTCAGCTATGTTTGCGGACATTGGTGAGGAAGGGGAAGTAGGGGAGTGGCTGATGCCTCGTCACTTAATTCCTCCAACCACCGTTACTATTTTCAGTAGGAGGTAAGTTAACTAACTATGAACTTAAAATTGTTCAAAGAATCGAGTAGTAGTTTTCTAAGCACTCCTTTCACACATTCTTTTGTTCACTATACAGTTTTCGAACCATAAACTCTAATGGAGACTTAGACCTGTTTAAGAAAGTTTTCTTTAGAGTGGTACCACAATTGATGGCCACCACTAAAAATTATTATTATTGTATTTACTAGAAAGCACCAAACTCGGAAAGTCATACAGTGCTCAGTGGTTGAGAAAGAAACATGGGGAGTCTTGAACACTTAGTGCAGTAACCTAGTTTCATGCAATATTATTGTTATTATTATTATTGTTATTATATTATAGTGATACCTCGCATATCCGGCCTGCCATTATCCAAACCTTGCCAATATCCGAACAGACCCTGGGGAAAGGGCAAAATTCTAAATTTATTACTGAAACATCCGAACAACCGTTTGGATATGGCAGAAGGCTGAATCAAACTTGGCAGCACTTTAGTGTACCGATTGGCAACTGGGAGCCATGCTCTTCACCATGGCTCAGTCCTGCTATAGTCTCCTAACTGAACAGGTGCGCATAATGGCGGTGCAGTCCAGAAGCGAGTTTGTGGCCTTTGTGGGGGTTCCACTCCTCCTTTTAGTATTATTACAGCTGTGTTTTGTCCTAGTTATTTTGTGTATGGCACCAAAGAGGGCCAGGAATGTGCTTACTCTAGAAAAAAAAAAGGAAATATTGTTGCACGTGGATGTAGGTTGGTCCAAGGCTGGGGAAAAACTACAGAAGACGACGTGCAGGACTGACTAGTGTGTGACAAAGACGACCCTGGTGTGCAATCTCTGACGGATGCAGAGATTGCATAATCAGTGTTGCATCTGGAACATTCCGAAAGTGACGATGACAACGACGACCCGATGCCTCCAAGACCAAAATCTTCAGGAGCAACAGCAGGTGTCGAAACACTTTTGGAGTATTTGGAGCATCCACTGTCCACAAGATATAGCTAATGTATTAACACTGGAACTAGAGTCCTGCAGCAAATGGTTAGTAGACAACAAACTATCGTTACATCTCGGGAAAACAGAAGCCATACTCTTTGGCACGAAATATAATCTGAGAAGGGTAAATAATTTTAATGTCCGGTGGTGTAATGGGGAACCCATCACTTCAGTTTCCTCAGTAAAATATCTGGGAATCCCCTTTGACCCATGCATGTCAGGAGAATTGATAGGGAACAGTGTAGTAAAGAAAGCGAATGCCAGACTGAAGTTCCTCTACAGACAAGCACAGTGTCTACCTACCGAGGCTCGCAGGACCCTATGTCTAGCTCTTATACAATGTCATATAGACTACGCTTGCTCTTCATGGTACTCTGCCTTGACAAAAAAAACTGAAAGATAAACTGCAAATCACCCAGAACAAAATGGTAAGATTCATCCTGGACCTGGGCCCAAGAGAACATATAGGCCAGGATGAATTACAACAATTGGATATACTGAATATTGAAGACAGAGTAAAACAACTTAAGTTAAATCAAGTTTATAAAATTGCTCACAAACAGTGTCCAGAATATCTTGCTGCCAATTTTGTCAAGGCTGGGAACCAAAGCAGACATAGTACTAGGGGGAGAGAGAGAGAGAGCACAACTTTGTAGTACCCACAGTCAGTGGCCAGGCTTCAAACACCTTTTATTGTACAGCAATAAAGGAATGGAACAGACTGCCTGCACATGTCAAAGCCAGTCATAGCATGAGCCAGTTCAAGAAGAGAGCCAAAAGGTACCTAATGAATGTAGCGACAGAAAGGGAGGCGAATGATTTTTTATTTTTTTAACTAACACACATGTAAATGTAAATAACTCTTTTTACCTTATTCCTAGTACATATACATCTTTCTTTCTTTCAACACATCGGCCGTTTCCCACCGAGGCAGGGTGGCCCAAAAGGAAAAACGAAAGTTTCTCCTTTTACATTTAGTAATATACATATACAGTGGTACCTCGAGTTACGATGGTCCCCAGAACCGCCCTTTTATGTAAGTTTATTTTTATAAATGCTTTTGTAAGTATATTTTTGGGGGTGTAAAAGGACTAGTCTATTTTACATTATTCCTTATGGGGATAAATTCGTTTGGTAATGGCACTTGAACAGCATTCTCGAACGAAAAAATATCGTAACTCGAGGTACCACTGTACATATATCCTTTAAAATATAATAACATATATATCCTACAATGTATAATATTAAGGTACTAAAAGGACCCCAATGGAAATAAGTCACCCTGTCTGACTTTTTGGGTTATCTTAGGTTCTCTACACATATGCTGCTATGTATGATAATCTATGTAAATGTATTTGTGTATACCTGAATAAACTTACTTACTTACTTACACAGCCCATTTGAAAAGTTATGGTCCTGTGGTCCGTGAAATCCGGGAGGCTGTTATTTGAGCCAGAGTGTCTGGTCCCACCTCCAGAAGACGCTGGACTCGTTTTTTTAAACCTACAGTGCCGTCGCCGATGGCAATATGACGGGATACTGATGACGATATGATGGTACGGATGCACATTTTTCTCCCTCACGTATCTGGAAACTCCGTGTTTCCGAACCGGTCTCGGCCCATGTAGTTCGGATATGAGAGGTATCACTGTAATGGGGAAGTGCTAAACCCATAAGGATCATTCAGTTCCTGGGGAACAGGAGGTAATTAGCTTTAATCCAAGGAAGTGAAGGGTGGTTTTTAATTCCCTGTATCAAGATCTCTTCACCAGCATCAGGGCACCACCTCTGATATAATTAATACAAATGTTACAGTAAAATAGCCCAAAATATTGAATAGACGGCCAGAAGAAACTAATTTTTTTTTAAGAAAGTTGAAAGTATCAAATATTACTAACTGAATGCTTTTGTGATTATACTCTCTTTCTTTCTTTTCCCTTTAAAAAAAAATACTTTAGGGGCCAAATACCACTTGGGATAGGAAGTCAATTAGGTTTGATCCAAAAAAGGAAATAAAGAGGTACTGGTCCCAAACCTGCACACCAAAATCACTCCACATGAAAGCAGGGGTGCAATGAATACACTAAAAGAAAACTCATTGATTGTAAGAGGACCAAGACTCTTGACCTCTCTCCCTTTGTGAATAAGAGGAATTACCAACAAACCCCTGGCTGTCTCTGAGAGGGAATTTAATACGTTCCTCAAGTCAGTTCCTGTTCAGCTGAGGTATGATGTATACATTGGACTGCCTGCAGCTGGCACTAGCAGCATAGTCGATTAGGCCAGCAACCAGGAGTTCTGGCCTGGAATGAGGCTGTGAGGGAAGGTTGGGAAAAGTATGGGGGCAGTGACCCCCAAAATTGACTCCAGGTAGAATAAAGGCACCTCCCCCCAACCACTCCTCTCTCTTTAGAGTCTAGGTTAAAATTATGAGCCAGGAGATAGCCATTACCTGTATTCATAGGTACAGTACCCACTACCTATGTTAGCAGGTATTGTACCCGCTACCTATGTTCACAGGTACAATATGTTTGTTTATAATTACAATGTCCATTATCTGTTAGTGGTTCCAGGATTACGTTTTTCACTGCCCAGTCTCAGACCAGGTCTCCTAGGTTTATAAGATTGAAAACTATTAGGAAGTATATAGGAAAGTAAAGGAATGTGTATAATGAAAGTAAAAACAAGTTTGTAAGAGTTACTTGTCATCTTATCTGTTCATGAGAGAGAAAAATTGTTTGAAATTCTGCCAGAGTACAAAAAATTAACAGATTTCTTTTTCACACTCATTTGACAGGATAGTAGTATTTAAAGAACAAAAAGGTACCATACAATGACTGGAAAATACACAAATAGCCCACACACTTACTTGTAAATGATCCGAGTCGGACTGAAATGTCGTCATGAGCTTCTTTCTCCTATGTGTGGGTTATTTGTGCCTGGACATTAGTAACTCCCTGCATGGTTGCTGTTTACCAAGATACCACCATGCTCACAGATAGAGTATCTATTACCCTAGCTATCAACTTATAAGTTGACTATCATGGGTCACATACTGGACGTAGTCAGATGACCAGAACCTCAATAAACCAAGAGATTTCTTTCTCTGACATGGCTACTGTATACCTAACATATTTCTGCATTTTTTTTTTTTTTTATATTTTATAGAGTAATGGTGACTGGATGTGATGATCAAACTCGTAGATTCCTTCTGGACAACTATGGTATTGATAATGTTCCAGCCATGAAGGCCATCGACACCATTAAGGTTCATAATTATATTTGACATGCAGTCCTCTAATGCTGTAATAATGTCTTATATTTTTATATAATTTCAAAAAAACTTTGTATGAGAAGACTTTATTTTAAATACTGATTATTTTTTATCATAATAACTTAAGAGTTAATATTTTAACACATAATTTTACACCGAAAGATGTACGTACATGTTTACATTTTTGTTTTGATATCCAGCCAGATGAATCAGGCTCCAGTGGCAAGACACAGTCAGACATTGTTCCTAGACCAAAGCCTCGCCCAGGACTACTGAACTCTCAGGATGCTACAGTGAGATGATTTCTCTTTCAGTTGTATTTTTCTTATTGATTTTGAAAGTGTTGAATCTGCAGCTGTCATACAGCACCTGGAGAATGGGATCTAGGTAGTCAGGTTTGATCCAAGGAAATGTAGCTCCAGTTCAGTGGATCAGGAGTTCTTCATCAAGATGAAGATGACTAACTTAGCTTGCAAATGGAATGTTGTAAAAAAAATATCTTAGATATTAAATGAGGTAATCCTTAAGGAAGACATTCAAAGGCACTTGTCAACAGACACTTGGCCTGAGGTGTGTGTGTGTGTGTAGGGGGGAATGATGGGGGTGTAAAATATTAATGGGGCCTATATACATTTTCAGTATACTGTATAAATATTTAATAGCATATACAGTATTGTATATACAGTATTTCTGGCAGGTTCTAAGGTTCTCGGCTATGCTGGATTCTTCCCTCAAGACAGAAGGTGACCGCAGCTTTATCATCACTTACCACATCATTGATGATACCGTGGAGTTGACAGAATTAGTAAGATATAACCCTATCATGTATAGAGTAATAGTGTATTCTTATAATATTGGTAAGATATAGCTTATAACATAAAGAGTAAAAATTTATTATTTTTTCACAATATTGGTAATATTGGAGGCTCAGGTTAGAGTATGTAGGAGAGAGGGAGATTATTCCCAGTAAAAGTAGGCCTTAGACAAGGATGTGTGATGTCACCATGGTTGTTCAATATATTTATAGATGGGGTTGTAAGAGAAGTGAATGCGCGGGTGTTGGCAAGGGGTGTGGGGTTAAAAGATAAAGAATCTAACACAAAGTGGGAGTTGTCACAGCTGCTTTTTGCTGATGACACTGTGCTTTTGGGAGATTCTGAAGAGAAGTTGCAGAGGTTGCTGGATGAGTTTGGTAGGCTATGTAAAAGAAGAAAATTGAAAGTGAGTATAGGAAAGAGTAAGGAGATGAGGATAACAAAAAGATTAGGTGATGAAAGATTGGATATCAGATTGGAGGGAGAGAGTATGGAGGAGGTGAATGTATTTAGATATTTAGGAGTGGACGTGTCAGCAGATGGGTTTATGAATGATGAGGTGACTCATAGAATTGATGAGGGTAAAAGGGTAAGTGGTGTACTAAGAGTCTGTGGAGACAAAGAACTTTGTCTGTGGAAGCAAAGAGGGGAATGTATGAGAGTATAGTTATACCAACACTCTTATATGGGTGTGAAGCATGGGTGGTGAATGTTGCAACAAGGAGAAGGCTGGAGGCAATGGAGATGTCATGTCTGAGATCAATGTGTGGTGTGAATATAATGCAGTGAATTCATAGTGTGGAAATTAGGAGGAGGTGCGGGATTACCAAGACTATTTATTATCCAGAGGGCTGAAGAGGGGTTGTTGAGGTGGTTTCGACATGTAGAGAGGATGGAACAAAGTAGAATGACTTCGAGAGTGTATAAATCTGTAGTGGAGGGAAGGCGGGATAGGGGTCGGCCTAGAAAAGGTTGGAGGGAGGGGGTAAAGGAGGTTTTGTGTGCGAGGGGCTTGAACTTCCAGCAAGCATGCATGAGCGTATTTGATAGGAGTGTATGGAGACAAATGGTTTTTAATACTTGACGTGCTGTTGGAGTGGAAGCAAAGTAACATTTATGAAGGGATTCAGGGAAACCGGCAAGCCGGACTTGAGTCCTGGAGATGGGAAGTACAGTGCCTGTACTCTGAAGGAGAGATGTTAAATGCTGCAGTTTTATAACTGTAGTGTAAGCATGCCTCTGGCAAGACAGTGATGGAGTGAATGATGATGAAAGTTTTTCTTTTTCAGGCCACCCTGCCTTGGTGGGAAACGGCCGATGTGTTAATAAAAAAATAATATTGGTAAGATATAGCCTATCATAAATACAGTAATAATATTTTTTTTTTTCAACAAGTCGGCTGTCTCCCACCGAGGCAGGGTGACCCAAAAAGAATGAAAATCCCCGAAAAGAAAATACTTTCATCATCATTCAACACTTTCACTTCACTCATACATAATATTTTTTCATTTCATTGCAAGTTTACATCGAGATTTTGTAATTACTATCATGAACTGAAGTGCAAAGAGAGCCACTATCATGCCATGCTGTCTTTGTAGAGGTCCTCAGATACTACAGTTTAGAATAGTCCCTCCAAACTGTCACTATCCCACACCCCTCCTTTAAAGTGCAGGCATTGTACTTCCCATTTCCAGGACTCAAGTCCGGCTAAATCTATAATAACCGGTTTCCCTGAATCCCTTCACTAAATATTACCCTACTCACACTCCAACAGCTCGTCAGGTCCCCAAAAATATATAACTAGAATAAACTCAATCAATTTCTCTAGTATTATGTACATAGTATATAAGTCATTAGATTAAGCTGCCCCTAATGCCAGTGGCTCTCCTTGCATTTCAGTTTTATGATTGTAACTACCAATACCTATGATACCTGCAATGAAATAAAATTTTTATGTTATTTTATTTTTATTTTACACACACTTGCTGGAAGTCCAAGCCCTTCACCCACAAAAGCTCCTTTACCCCCTCCCTCCAACCTTTTCGAGGACAACCCATACCCCTCCTTCCATTCCCTAGAGATTTATACGCTCTCCAAGTCATTCTACTTTGATCCATTCTCTCTAAATGACCAAACCACCTCAACAACCCCTCTTCAGCCCTCTGACTAATACTTTTAGTAACTCCACACCTCCTAATTTCCACACTCCGAATTCTCTGCATAATATTTTCACCACACATTGCCCTTAGACAGGACATCTCCACTGCTTCCAGCCGCCTCCTCGCTGCAGCATTTACAACCCAAGCTTCACACCCATATAAGAATGTTGGTACCACTATACTTTCATACATTCCCTTCTTTGCCTCTATAGATATAGATAACGTTTTTTGTCTCCACAGATACCTCAACGCACCACTCACCTTTTTTCCTTCATCAATTCTATGGTTATTAGGGAGATATAGCCTATCACAGTTCAAATGACTCTTCAAACTGCAACATCCTTGCCCCTCCTTCAGCATGCAGGCACTGTACTTACCACCTCCAGGACTCAAGTCTTGTTAACCCATTTCTCAGAATCCCTTCATAAATATTAATTTGCTGAACTTCCAAGGACATGTAGAATCACTAAACCCACTTTAATCTAACACATTCAGACACATCTGCTAGATGCTCAAGTCCCTACCACTTGAAACCTTCATTTCCTCCAACCTTTCCTAGGATAACCCCTACTCTTCCTTCTTCCAGCCC
This sequence comes from Cherax destructor, assembly GCA_009830355.1. Lineage (NCBI taxonomy): Eukaryota > Metazoa > Arthropoda > Malacostraca > Decapoda > Parastacidae > Cherax > Cherax destructor. The sequence continues at coordinate 98,854 of WNWK01003139.1, forward strand.
AGATATACTTGTCATCCTGTCCTGCTTCATTCTAAATGACCAAACCACCTAAATAACTTTCTGCAATCTGAATTGAACCTTTCATAACCCCATACCATCTTTTAATTTCTACTTTCTGAATTCTGTGCATAATATTCACGTCACACATTACGCTCAAACATGAGATCTCTGCTGCCTCCAGCCTTTTTCTTACTGCAATGTTAATTACAGCAAATGCCTGACAAAAATACAAAGGTGTTGATACAACTGTGCTCTAGTACATTTCCCTTTTTGCCTCCATATATGTAATTATAATCATAGGGGAGCGCTAAACTCGTACATGTGGGCATGGGGGGGGGGGAGGAAATGGAAGGTATTCAGGCTCAATTCAGGAACTGAAGCAGATACAATTCCCTAGATCAAGAGCCCCTCATCAGCATCAAGGAACCTTCCTTGAGGGGATTTTTCCCTCCATATATGGCTTTCTTTCCAGAGATGACTCAACATTACACCTTTTTGATGTTCAGTTTTTGACCTCATCTTTCATAAACCAGTCTGCCCACACATTAGCTCCCAGATATCTAAATGCATTCACTTCTTCCATGCTTCCTTCCTCTAATCTGATAGCCTGCCTTTTATTACCTATTTTTTTTGTTGTTGCTCTTATCACCTTGCTCTTTTCTATGTTCATTTTTATTTTTTTCTTTTACACATTCTACCAAACTCCTCTACCAACCCTTTCAACCTCCTTTCAGAATCTTTCAAACCAATTGTCATTGGCAAAAAACAACTGTGACAGCTCCCATTTTGTATCAGATTCATTATCATTTAATTTCACACCTCTTGCAGCATCCTAGCATTCATGTCTTTTACAACCTCATCTATAAGTATATTGTTGCAAACAAAATTATTATTGGCTGCTTGGCAATGCATCACTTGGCTAGTATGAAGCTTACTTTTAAGCAGGGATGTTGATTAGCTACTTGACCATATTTAAGTCAACCAATTAGAGGGCCAGGTTTTCATGGTTCATGGGAGTGGTAGCTGCACATGCAGCAGTGATTGGCTGTGTGAGCAGGGCTTGCTCATCCTAAAGAGTATCTACAAGCCAGTCATAGAGATAAAGTGGAGCTTTCTGCCTCAGATAAGGCAGCAGACCTATGTGGCAGTCACCAACCCAGCACCGAAGCAGCAACATCTCTGCTTCTCCATCCAAGCCCTGTGAAAAGGGGATGAAGTTAGATTGACACTAAGCATGAGAAGACCTGCTGCACCCATACCATAGCACTAGATTACAGGACTGCAGTCATCCATCCCTGGCCATAGGGACAAAAAGTGGGCTCCCACCATAGGACTTTCATTGTTATCCCAGTTATACATCATTGCTCCTTCAGTAGCCAGTGAAGGGTCATTAACTCTATATTCTTTTTATAAATCCATAAATTTAACATGCAGTTTATATCATTAAGCTTCAATGCAAACACTTGGTCTACACATTCCCTAGCCTTCCTAAATCCTCCTAGTTCTGCAATCCTACTTTGTCATACTCTTAACTTTTTCAATAACAATTCTACTGTATACTTTGCCTGGTTTACTCAGGCTTATTACCCTTCAGTTTTTACATCTTTTTCCCTTTAACTTACATAAAGGAACTACATATGCATACTTTATGGCAGTCCTTAACTCCCTTCACTTATATATATGTATAGTACTAGTACCATCCGACTTACAACCTGCTCGACATATGACCACTCGTACTTACGACCGTACATCTGGCAGCAGAGCTGCCGGACGTATGGTCTACGGGTCTGTGGTCTACGGTCTGTGGTCTACGGTCTGTGGTCTACGGTATGTGGTCTACGGTCTAAGGTCTACGGTGCCCCATAACTCGATCGCTAGCGCACTCAGCTCACACACTGAGGTTTGAGGATCGAATCTCCTCAGGTACGAATGGAAAACATTAGGGACGTGTTTCCATAAGACACCTGCTGTCTCTGTTCATCCATCAGTTTAAAACAGGTACCTGGGAGTTAATCGACTGGTGTGGGTCGCATCCTGGGACAAAACTGACCTAATTTGCCCAAAATGCTCAGCATAACAAGTGGCTTTCTATATAGCAGTACTATGTCATTGATGTTCATGCCCCCCTCATACAACCCATGGATCATGTGATGCGGATGATATTGAAGAACTTTTGACAGAAAAAGTTCAAGAGTTAATGAATGAAGAACTCCTAATAATAGAAGAAGAAGAAGAAAGAAAAGCAGAAGAACAAAGACAGAGAGAAGAAAAAAAAGAAGAAAATAAAATCATTACAATAACTGTGATGTTGATATACAGCAGTAAAATATTTAGTAAAAAGTAATACAATACTATGTAGGTACGTACTTTATATAGCAAAGGTTTGACATTATGCCCTACCCAGTATGTCGGCAATTTTCTAAGATTCAACTTACGACCGGTTGGTCGGAACCAAGCTCGGTCGTAAGTCGGATGGTACTAGTATAAATACTGAACGAATACACCAATTCCAAAACTCTCTCTTCCCAGCTACTTTATCCCCTTTCATTTTTACCCATTGCCTCATACACTTTCCTCACATTCACCTCTGGCTTTTCCTGACTTATCATATATAAAATACTATTTTTTTCTAATTTATTAAGATATAGCAAGTCATGTATGGAGTAATATATACTATTATTACTGTTAGTACCACTAGGACATGGCTTATTATGTATAGGGTAATAATGTGCTATCATAAAACTATTTTTGTAAGTTGAAGATTACTTATTACAGGTTTGTAGGATACTCTTGTAGATAAATGCAACACAATGTTGTACGTAATAAATTACATACCTTATTACTGTATTCATGAGAAGCTACTAAATCTGTAGAACAGGAAATGGTAGGTAATAAACTTTGATCCCAGGAAGGAGAAGACATGTCTAATTCCTTGGATCAGGAATCTTCACCACCATCAAGGTACCCATTTGACTGTTGTAAATCTTATAGGCTGCATGAACTCTTGCCCTATTTCCTTGTTTCAGATTGTCAGTTATTTAATTTACCAGTTATTTAAAAAATTAATTTTAAGAAATAAACTGTAGATATGCACAGTACTTTGTAATATGCTGTGCACACATTTCTGGCAGTAATTTTTACTACAGCCTCCTCTTGTCTTTAATGTTACTTTTATTTAGTAAAACTTAAAATTATTTAATTAGGATATGCATTAAACCAACTTGGCTTCAAACAGGTTAGACCAGGTGGACTGGGTGGACGCATACTCTCAAGAACACGTGTACCCAAACCCAAGGTGAAGGATGACGAGCAAGGAGCAGGATGGTATTCCAAGCCAAACTTCTACACTCTAGATGACTTTTACATAGGTCAGATATACTGATGATTATCATGTAGTATATCTTTCACTTCTTTCAACAAACTGGCTGTATCCCACCGAGGCAGTGGCCCAAAAAGAAAAACGAAAGTTTCTCCTTTTAAATTTAGTACATAATATGTATATACAGGAGAAGGGGTTACTAGCCCCTTGCTCCCGGCATTTTAGTCACCTCTTATGACACGCATGGCATCACGTATATCATGAATCTTATTATTTCTGTATGAACCCTTTGGGTTTAGTGCTTATCTTGTATTAGTTTTTTTTTTTTTCAAGTGACCCAAAAAGAAAGAAAATCCCTAAAAAGAAAATACTTTCATCATCATTCAACACTTTCACCACACTCATACATAATCACTGTCTTTGCAGAGGAGCTCAGATACGACAGCTGAGAATTGTCCCTCCCAGCTGTCACTATCCCAGACCCCTCCTTTAAAGTGCAGGCATTGTACTTCCCATTTCCAGGACTCAAGTCCAACTAAATCAATTAACTGGTTTCCCTGAATCCCTTCACAAAATGTTACCCTGCTCACACTCCAACAGCTCGTCAGGTCCCAAAAACCATTCGTCTCCATTCACTCCTATCTAACACGCTCACACATGCTTGCTGGAAGTCCAAGCCCTCGCCCACAATACCTCCTTTACCCCTTCCCTCCAACCTTTTCTAGGACGACCCCTACCCCGCCTTCCTTCCCCTACAGATTTATACGCTCTCCAAGTCATTCTACTTTGATCCAGTCTCTCTAAATGACCAAACCACCTCAACAACCCCTCTTCAGCCCTCTGACAAATACTTTTAGTAACTCCACACCTTCTCCTAATTTCCACATTCCGAATTTTCTGCATAATATTTACACACACATTGCCCTTAGACAGGACATCTCCACTGCCTCCAGCCTCCTCCTCGCTGCAGCATTTGCAACCCATGCTTCACACCCATATAAGAGTGTTGGTACCACTATACTTTCATACATTCCCTTCTTTGCCTCCATGGATAACGTTTTTTGTCTCCACAGATACCTCAATGCACCACTCACCTTTTTTCCTTCATCAATTCTATGGTTAACCTCATCCTTCATAAACCCATCCGCTGACACGTCAACTCCCAAATATCTGAAAACATTTACTTCTTCCATAATCCCTCTCTCCAATGTGATATCCAATTTTTCTTTATTTAAATCGTTTGATACCCTCATCACCTTACTCTTATCTATGTTCACTTTTAACTTTCTACCTTTACACACTCTCCCAAACTCGTCCACTAACCTTTGCAACTTTTCTTTAGAATCTCCCATAAGCACAGTATCATCAGCAAAAAGTAACTGTGTCAACTCCCATTTTGCATTTAATTCTCCATAATTTAATCCCACCCCTCTCCCCAACACCCTAGCATTTACTTCTTTTACAACCCCATCTATAAATATATTAAACAACCATGGTGACATTACACATCCCTGTCTAAGACCTACTTTTACCGGGAAGTAATCTCCCTCTCTCCTACACACCTAACCTGAGCCTCACTATCCTCATAAAAACTCTTTACAGCCTTCAGTAACTTACTACCTATTCCATACACTTGCAACATTTGCCACATTGCTCCCCTATCCACTCTATCATATGCCTTTTCTAAATCCATAAATGCAATAAAAACTTCTCTACCTTTATCTAAATACTGTTCACATATATGCTTCACTGTAAACACTTGATCTACACATCCCCTACCCACTCTAAAGCCTCCTTGCTCATCTGCAATCCTACTCTCTGTCTTACCTCTAATTCTTTCAATAATAACCCTGCCATACACTTTACCTGGTATACTCAGTAAACTTATTCCCCTATAATTTTACACTCTCTTTTATCCCCCTTCCCTTTATATAAAGGAACTATACATGCTCTCTGCCAATCCCTAGGTACCTTCCCTCTTTCATACATTTATTAAACAAAAATACCAACCACTGCAGCACTATATCCCCCTGCTTTTAACATTTCTGTCATGATTCCGTCAATTCCAGCTGCTTTACCCCTTTCATTCTACGTAATGCTTCACGCACCTCCCCCACACTCACATCCTGCTCTTCTTCACTCCTAAACGATGTTGTACCTCCCTGGCCAGTACATGAAATTACCCCCCCCCTTTTTCATCGACATTTAAAAGTTCCTCAAAATATTCCCGCCATCTACCCAATACCTCCAGCTCCCCATCTACTAACTCCCTACTCTGTTTTTAACTGACAAATCCATTCGTTCCTAGGCTTTCTTACCTTGTTTATCTCACTCCAAAAAATTTTCTTGTTTTCAGCAAAATTTCTTGACAGAGCCTCTCCCATTCTTTCATCTGCTCTTCTTTTGCACTCTCTCACCACTCTCTTCACCTTTCTTTTACTCTCCATATACTCTGCTCTTCTATTAACACTTCTGTTTTGTAAAAACCTCTCATAAGCTACCTTTTTCTCTTTTATCACACCCTTTACTTCTTCATTCCACCACTCACTCCTCTTTCCTCCTGCACCCACCCTCCTATAGCCACAAACTTCTGCCCCACATTCTAATACTGCATTTTTAGAACTATTATTATTGTTATCATCATCAATTTAAGCATTAACCTTGAATTGGTCATAGTGCTACTCATGAATCATTATTCTGAGAGTAATATTAAGATCTTTTCATTTTAAACTTTGGGAAGTGCTGAACCACATAGTGGTTATATAGCATCTGGGGAATGGTAAGCATTTAGGTTTGATCCTTGGATTGAGGGCCCTTCACTGTCATGAAGACAATACATAAAAACTGCTTTTAGTATTGGGAACAAGTGCCATTACAATTAGTATTATATTTCCCTTTAAGGAAGGTGCCTTGATGCTGGTGAAGGGCTTTTGATGTATACATCATTATTAGTCACAGAAAAGTGTCAGACCTATAAGAATCATACAGGGCCTGTGGAATAGAAGGTAAGTAGGATTCAGCCAAGGAAGACGAGTAACTGCAATTTCTTGGACCAAGAGTCCCTCAACATGAAAGAACTTTCCTTGAAGGGATCTGCTCCCTTTTTGTTTTTAACCACATTGGCCATTTCCCACCAAGAGAGGGTGACCCAAGGGAGGAAACATATTACATTTTCTATATTACTCTTAAATTTTTCTATTTATATACATGTATAGTTTTTTGTTGTTTTCAGGAGCTACTTTGGATATTTGGGGGAGACGATACACAATAACAGGAGGAGATCGCTACGTCCTGAACTACGCCCGTCGGCATGAAGGTCAAGTCTCACCTCAGTTGCTCGCTTCTCTTATTACATATTTTGGCGAAGAGGAGAGAGAAAAAACTGACAAAGAATGAATCATAATGTGACTGTGTTTCACTATGTTTTTGTGTATGTTATCTATTATTATTATAAAATAAAGCGCTAAACCGACAAGGGTCATGCAGCGCATGTTATCTATGTGTAGTTCTATACTATGAATATTCTTTCTGGCAGTACAGTATAAAAGTGCTCATAGATATGCAATCTGGCACTATACTTATGGGCATGCTATCTGGCAGTTTGCTTTTTGATGTGTTATCTGCTCTTTGAAATGCTATCTGACAATTAGCATGAGGTTTAATGAACATGACAGATCAGAAAATAACACATTTAGGCTCTTAATTTTCATATTATCATACAGAATGTGGACACTTTAGTGTTTGTTGATACGCTATAATGGCATTTATTCAGTCATAACTTTTGAGCCATTAGTAGTAAATGACCCTCCCCCATTCCTCATGATTTTCACACTTCCTTGCACTAATAATAATAATGTATGTATGTGAGCATGTTAGATAAGAGTGAATGGAAACAAGTGATTTTTAAGACATGCTGTTAGAGCATGAAAACCAGTTAGCTGGACTCGAGTCCTGGAGGTGGAAAGGGCAGTGCCTGAATTCTGAAGGAGGGGTGGAATGTTGCAGTTGGAGGGTTATCTGATCGTGATGTCAGCATACTTCTGAAAAGACAATGATTGAGCGAATATTGGTAAATGAGTGTTTTTCTTTGGGTCACCCTGCCTTGGCAAGAGATGGCTGGAGTTACATGTGTGTGTAAAAATTGACATGACATCAACACATTTGTGACTGATATGTGACTTGAAAGCTGAGTTTTCTTCCCATTTCACTGACATTCGCAGTTTCAGGCTGTTTGCCACTCCATCTGAAGTGGACTCAACATCACACCAGAAAATGTTCAAATGGAACTTACTGAAATGCATTGTAGCAATGTATTAAGATCAAAATTTAATGCAATGGGAGTATCTCTACTAGAGTTCTAAAAGAATTTTTTTGAAACTGGTATGTATACTAACTTGGTAGATCACGTGAAAAAAAATGACGTCAATATTCAGCAGTACTTACATGTGTCAGCAACTCTTCTCAAAAATGAAATATACGAAGAGCAAATTAAGAAACCGACTGACTGATGTCCATTTAGATGACATCTTGCATCTGACCTTTTCCAGCCTGTCACCTAACGCTGACAGACTGTCAAGCAAAAAATGACATCGTCTCACACTATCAGAGAGAGAGAGAGAGAGAGTGAGGGTAGGTTCAATACCAGTGTCTCAAAATAACTTATGTTCAATAGACATCATATTGCTTAATTAAATATAAAAATATATGTCAAAGTTTAGGGAGCAAAGGGGCTAGTAACCCCTTCTCCTGTATATATTACTAAATTTAAAAAGAAACTTTTGTTTTTCTTTTTGGGCCACCCTGCCTCAGTGGGATACAGCTGGTGTGTTGAAAGATGATATCAGTTTAGAATGCATTATTATTACAGTGGACCCCCGAGTAACGAGCATAATTCATTCCAGAAGCCATTACCGAACGAATTTACTCCCTTAAGGAATAATGTCAAGTAGGTTAGTCTATTTCAGACCCCCAAAAATACACTTACAATATTATACTTACATAATTGTACGATTTCCGGGGTGCTCGTTACTCGGGAGTCCACTGTACCTCTATTTATTAACTATGGTGATAGGTGTGGCCCACTATCCATTCACAGACATGGGTCCTGGCCCCTAGGCAGAACAAGGTTGCCAACCCCTGATATAGATTTTATTGTTGTCCAGCTTAATCTTTATTTCATATTCCTGATTTTATGGTCACAACTTGCACATTCTGTACAGGTAAAATTCAATAATCAACATGTCCTAGACATGAGAGATTACTGTACTGTATATAACAAAGTAAAGGCACAACTGTGGGTAAAAAAAAACATGAATGCTATTTTATTACACTATAATAAATATCAGTACTGCATTTACATTCAGTAATGTGCTTAAACAATGAAAAATTGTAGTGTGTATGATCAGTGAATATCACAATAATCTTTGGAAAATATTTAATTACAGTATCAAAACCAGTAACTCCTAACCAACTACAAACCCAAACAAAATTAAAAAAAAATTATCATAAGCTAGAGGGGGTGGGAGGTTGTACTGGCAGCTAATTTATTTTTACCATATGTGAATAATTATTATTATAAAAAAGAAGCGCTAAACCACAGGGGTCATACAGCGCACCATATATGAAGCACCAAGCCTCCATGTCACTCAGCACAAATGACCCCCACAGATTTGGTGAACTATACAGTACTGTGCTTGAACAGTACATTACTTCATTAAGCCAAATTGCCATGTGACTAAGTCAGTACAGATGAAAACACAAAGTAGGTATGTACATTATATTACTACTGTACAGTGAACTGTATTTACAATCATACCCTGCTTTACGTCATTTCGGTCTACGTTAAATTCGCCTTTACGCCACTTTTCTGAAGTAAATTTCATTTCAGTGAACGTCATTATGCCATTACATCACTCATCAATATCACCTATGTCATAATTTTAAAAAATATGAATAAAATGTGTTTTTAGTGTTCTTCAAGGTTTAGCAATAGTTATATTCTTTCGCAAGTTATTAAGGCATTTTTAAGGCATTATGTCCGGTTTACGTAGGGCAGGGTATGACTGAAATCTATATTAAATGGGACAAAATGCCCTTTCAATGAATCAAGAATTTTGGTCAAGTAAGCTTTTTAATTTTTGTGCTCCAAAATTTGCTATAAATTATTGTGTAACAAAAATATTTTGTATACACATTGTATGTTGATACCAAAATTACAGAAAACTTTCAAAAAAAAAAAAAAAAAATGCTCATTTCAAGACAAATATCAGAAAAGTATTTAATAAAATAATCAAGATGTTTCTGCTCAACATTATTATTATAATCAAAAGAAACGCTAAACCACAAGGGTTATACAGCGCGGCAGGGCAGGACAAGATGCAGGGAGAATGGATTGCAAGCGGGAGATGGACGATTAGTAGGGTATGGAGTGCAGCAAGACAGTGGATAGTGCAGAGATAGAGGTAGAAGGGGCTGAGGGAGGTGCTAGAGGTATAATCTTCAGAGTTTGTGTAGTAAGTCAGTTTCTGTCAAAAAGTCTACGAGAGAGTCAGGATTAAAGGAGAGTCCATCAGCAAGAAGGGAAGGTAAAGAAAGGGCCACAGAGCAAAGACACCGTTGGAGGTAAATTCTGCATGCTCGTTGATAAAGTGGACAGTCCAACAGAATATGTAGAACAGACACTGGAACCTGACAATGCTCACAGAGAGGGGCAGGGAGCCTCTCCATGAGATACCCGTGCGTAAGACGAGTGTGGCCAATGCGAAGACGAGAGAGAGTAGTCTCCCACCCTCGACATTGGTGACACGAAGGCCAGAAACCTATACTCGGTTTAATAGAATGAAGTTTGTTATTAAGCAGGGCAGACCAGCGTTGTTGCCAACGGGTGCGAAGGTGGGTAGCAATGACCGCAAAATAGTCCGTAAAAGGAACACCTCTATATGAAACTGCTCAACATTATTTGTTACATATTATACAGTGGACCCCCGGAAATCGAATGCCTCCCAACTCGACCTATTATGTAAGTTTATTAAGTGCTTTTGTAAGTGTATTTTTGGGGGATCTGAAATGGACTAATCTAATATACATTATTCCTTATGGGAATAAATTCGTTCGGTAACAGCATTCTGGAACGAAGAATGTTCGATTTCCGGGGGTCCACTGTAGTTTTATTACATCAGTATTTGTGGAATTTTCTACCATGTCAGGTATTCAAACAATTTTGATTGAAGGTATAATGCCAGCACTCAGAATAACATTTATAATCAGTCATTACTGCATAATGTATGCAAGATTATCATTTTATTCTTAAGGAAGTGCTAATGCATAACTATCATAATGCACCTATGAACAGGAGGTAATTAGATTAAATTTAAGGGAAGCATAGCTACAGTACCTTGGATCAAGAACCATACAATAGCATCATGTTATCCTCCTCAAAGGGGTATGCAAGAATAGTAAAAAAATTTTTTTTTTTTATTAACACATCGGCCAATTCCCACCAAGGCAGGGTGGCCCGAAAAAGAAAAACTTTCATCATCATTCACTCCATCACTGTCTTGCCAGAGGGGTGCTTTACACTACAGTTATAAAACTGCAACATTAACACCCCTCCTTCAGAGTGCAGACACTGTACTTCCCATCTCCAGGACTCAAGTCCGGCATGCCGGTTTCCCTGAATCCCTTCATAAATGTTACTTTGCTCACATTCCAACAGCACGTCAAGTATTAAAAACCATTTGTCTCCATTTACTCCTATCAAATACGCTCGCACATGCTTGCTGGAAGTCCAAGCCCCTCGCACACAAAACCTCCTTTACCCCCTCCCTCCAACCTTTCCTAGGCCGACCCCTACTCCGCCTTCCCTCCACTACAGATTTATACACTCTCAAAGTCATTGTCTCGTTCCATTCTCTCTACATGTCCAAACCACCTCAACAACCCCTCCTCTGCTCTCTGGATAATAGTTTTGGTAATCCCGCACCTCCTCCTAATTTCCAAACTCCGAATTCTCTGCATTATATTCACACCACACATTGACCTCAGACATGACATCTCCATTGCCTCCAGCCTTCTCCTTGTTGCAACATTCATCACCCATGCTTCATACATTCCCTTCTTTAATTCCTTGGACAAGTTCTTTGTCTCCACAGACTCTGAAGTGCTCCTCTCGCCCTTTTTCCCTCATCAATTCTATGATTCACCTCATCCTTCATAGACCCATCTGCTGACATGTCCACTCCCAAATATCTGAATACATTCACCTCCTCCATACTCTCTCCCTCCAATCTGATATCCAATCTTTCATCACCTAATCTTTTTGTTATCCTCATCACCTTACTCTTTCCTATATTCACTTTCAATTTTCTTTTACACACCCTACCAAATTCATCCACCAACCTCTGCAACTTCTCTTCAGAATCTCCCAAAAGCACAGTGTCATCAGCAAAAAGCAACTGTGACAACTCCCACTTTGTATTTGATTATCTTTTAACCCCACACCTCTTGCCAAGACCCTCGCATTCACTTCTCTTACAACCCCATCTATAAAAATACGTTTCGAAAACTCACTATCTTCATCATTCGAGATTACCTTAGAAAATTCACTAGTTACTATTTCAGACCCCAAATCACTTAGAACTTACAATTATACATGCACGATTCCTATTCAACCATCTGTATATTGAAAAACCAGGTGACATACACATCCTTGTTAACCCATGCATATAAAATGCACTGGTAATAACCTATACAAAAGTCTAGTGCAATGTCACAAAGCATTTGAGTTAATGAAGCAGGATTGGAAAGGTGATTCACACATTCCACAAAAGACAACATATTTTCCACAAAAGACAACATATTCAATTTAAGGAAAAAACTATTGAATTTGGAAAATTTTTGGAAGGTAAATTTTAAAGCACTTCTAACCATTATTGATGCTAGTGTTGCTCATGTAGATCTATGTTTAAGGCACAGCAACCTCAAATGTGATGCGAGTGGTAAATTCTGGCCTAGACATGAGAGAAAGGGTCAATGTGGTGAGTGTGTAGTGTAAAAAAAATAAAAAATCCCCTGCACTGTGAGGGGTTTTCCAGGATGGTTTTTATTTATTAGGTGTCTCTTGGTGTCATTTGTTAGAATGAAAGATATTATTATAATAAAAAAGAAGCGCTAAACCTACAAGGGTCATACAGCGCCACCAGTCAGGGAAGGATGCAGGGGTAATATGGGAAGCAAGAGGGAGAGGGATGATTATTAGGTCATGGAGTGCAGCGGGGCAGCAGATAGTGAAGGGGTAGAGGGTAGCAAGAGATTGAGAATGAAAGATATACTATTGCAATAAACATTATTTTTGTCAGCTTCAGAACTGATAGTAGTTTGAAATGGCACTCACAGTAACAGAAATATTTGATTTTTTACTTTTCCTGGGGAAGGGTAATGCCCACCTTTCCTCCCCTGGTCTGTTTTATGGTTTTTTTTTTACTAGGTCTACTTCAATTATTGGGACACCCTAAATGATGAACAATCATTTCTGGTTATATTTTATTATCCAAGAAATAGGGCAAAACTTCAATTTTTTGTGTAATGATGGATTCAAAATACAGGGCAAGTATAATATAGAAGAGGCCTGAGGACTTGATTAATGAACAGAGGATAGGTTGCTTTAGTAGCTGGAATGCATTGTTTTTAAAGTAAAATTTGTTGAATTTTTGGTAAAGCTAGTCAAATTACCAACTACTGATAGTTGAATGGGAGGATTCTTGTGATCAATCAATAGAGCAAAAGGCATACTATTACTACAGCTAAGAATCTTGTCAAAATGACAATGGAATTGGCTTAAAATAGGACTCAAAGTAGGCGAAATCACCAATGCATAAATTGCGCCCAGACTGCCTACTTTGTGCCTGCATAATTCCATAAGTTTTCCATCAAATTTCGTAAATTTAGTGTCATTGTTTTCAGAAAAAGATTCTTTACCATTTCATAAGAAAATTTGAATTTGGTAGGGTGTGTAAAAGAAGAAAATTGAAAGTGAATATAGGAAAGAGTAAGGTGATGAGGATAACAAAAAGAATAGGTGACGAAAGATTGGATATCAGATTGGAGGGAGAGAGTATGGAGGAGGTGAATGTATTCAGATATTTGGGAGTGGACATGTCGGCGGATGGGTCTATGAAGGATGAGGTGAATCATAGAATTGATGAGGGGAAAAGGGTGAGTGGAGCACTCGAGTCTGTGGAGACAAAGAACCTTGTCCATGGAAGTAAAGAGGGAATGTATGAGAGTATAGTTATACCAACGCTCTTATATGGGTGTGAAGCATGGGTGATGAATGTTGCAACGAGGAGAAGGCTGGAGGCAGTGGAGATGTCATGTCTGAGGTCAATGTGTGGTGTGAATATAATGCAGAGAATTCGGAGTTTGGAAATTAGGAGGAGGTGCGGGATTACCAAAACGATTGTCCAGAGAGCTGAGGAGGGGTTGTTGAGATGGTTTGGACATGTAGAGAGAATGGAACGAGACAGAGTGACTTCAGAGTGTATAAATCTGTAGTGGAGGAAGGCGGGGTAGGGGTCGGCCTAGGAAAGGTTGGAGGGAGGGGTAAAGGAAGTTTTGTGTGCGAGGGGCTTGGACTTCCAGCAAGCATGTGTGAGCGTATTTGATAGGAGTGAAATAGAGGCATATGGTTTTTAATACTTGACGTGCTGTTGGAGTGTGAGCAAAGTAACATTTATGAAGGGATTCAGGGAAACCGGCAGGCCGGACTTGAGTTCTGGAGATGGGAAGTACAGTGCCGGCACTCTGAAGGAGGGGTGTTAATGTTGCAGTTTTATAACTGTAGTGTAAAGCACCCTTCTGGCAAGACAGTGATGGAGTGAATGATGATGAAAGTTTTTCTTTTCGGCCATCCATGCCTTGAGTGGGAATCGAAAGATGTCAGTTAAAAAAAAAAAAAAAATTTTTTTTGTTTTTGATGAAAAATCTGGACATTGTAAGCACTTTCAATTTTGGGGTCCTGACAGGTGAAAGGCTAATAAGTTTTCTATTATTTATTGAATAATAATATAAATCATTTCCTAAATAGCAATTTTAAAAATTTAACTATCTGAAGTTTATCTCACAGTGAATGCAATGTTGGATTACCTAGAATAAGTGGTAGCCACAGAGCCAAATGCTACATAGATAAATATGATTACATTTTCAACCGAAATTTAAATAAGTGAGTTTACTGTATGTACTATATTTATATACTGCACCCAAATTTTCAGTACTAATTACTAAAAATAAATGTAAAACAACAATACAAATTGTTCAATCTTTGAACCTTAACCTAGAACACCTGGGCTTTTTTTTAGGGTACCTATTTGTGATATATACTGAACCACCAAGTTGTACAAAATTCCTTCCGGCTGTGTGGTATTAAACAATGTCATGCACAAAAGTGATTACAATATTCCTAATACAGTGGAACCTCGGTTTTCGTATGCCCTAGTTTGTATGTAAAACTATAGTTCTTCTCTATAATATGTATTTCCCATAAGAAATAATGTAAATCCAATTACTCAATTCCAGACACCCAAAAATATTAACAAAAAATACATTTTATAGAGAATAACTATAGTTTTACATACAAATTAGGGCATACGAAAACCGAGGTTCCACTGTATGTACTTATTATACAGGTATAATATAAAAAAAAAGTATATAACAAGTGTTACACACCCAAAAAGATACAAATATTCTCTGACACATATATGAGGTGCTATCAAAAAGTTCCTTGAATCTACCATCTGTGTGCTTCCTGGGTGAAACATGGCAATGGCATACATCACGCTGCACAGTACACTCCTTTGTGATGTAGCATGTCGAGTTTCAGTGTGGTCAGTCATTCCATTGAGGTTAGATAGGCAGTTTTTGTTGTGTTATCAGTGCATTGTTGCGATTTTTTGTATAATAGAGTGGAATCTTTGGAAAAACAGCGAGCATGCATGAGAGAGAGAGAGAAAGAGAGATATACAGTGGTACCTCAGGTTACGAGCTTAATTCGTTCCAGAAGGCTGTTCAAGTGCCGATACCAAACAAATTTGTTCCCATAAGGAATAATGTAAATTAGATTAATCCATTTCAGACCCCCAAAAATACACTTACAAAAGCACTTACAGAAATACACTTACATAATTGTTCGAGTTGGGAGCTGCTCATATGTCGAGGTACCACTGTATAGAGATTCTGTTTCAAGCTCACTCAACCAGCTAGTGACCCCTTACAAAATGCTTCAGCAAACAATTGGCGACAAAGCAACGGATCAGACTGTTTTGAATGGTTTTCTCGATTCAAAGCAGGATGAACGTCAGTTGAGGGATGAATGCTCTGGCTGTCCATCAAAGTCAAAAATAGATGCCAACATTGAAAAACAACATGGTGGTCATCCTCCACCCTTCCAACTCCCAAGATCTAGCACCCTGTCACTTCTTTCTCTTCCCAAAAATAAAAATGGCATTCAAGGGGCAGTGTTTTAATGATGAGAAGATTCAAACAAAATTGCAAACCTCGCTTGGCACCATTAGGAAAGAAGAGTTCCAGAAATGTTTTGAGAAATGGCAGTGGTGCTAGGATCAGTGTATAGCCTCCTAAGCTGAGGGAGGCAACTTCGACCAGGTGATGAGGCAAGCCTATATTTTTTTTTGCAGCAACAGCAGCCCCAGAATTTTTTGATAGCACCTCATACTTTCTAAAGCTTTTCACCAATTTCTGTATTTTATCCTTTAAAAATTATATGATAGAATACCATACAAATGCAGTAAAAAAAGATGTGTATTAACTCTAGTACAATTATTCATATGATATTGTCACTGATGTTAAATGATAATCAGAATGTGAGTCACAATGACCCATGTGGACTCTTAACAAATCAACAAGACTGTGGACTAACAAGCCAATTAGTAGGATATATTTACATCTAGGTAGTAGGTTGGATCTAGGTAGTAGGTTGGTTCTAGGTAGTAGGTTGGTAGACAGCAACTGTCCAGGGAGGTACTACCGTCTTGCCAAGTGAGTGTAAAACGAAAGCCTGTAATTGTTTTACATGATGGTAGGATTGCTGGTGTCTTTTTTCTGTCTCATAAACATGCAAGATTTCAGGTACATCTTGCTACTTCTACTTACACTTAGATCACACTACACATTCATGTACTAGCATATATATACTCACCCCTCTGGGTTTTCTTCTAATTTTTTTACTAGTTCTTGTTCTTATTTCCTCTTATCTCCATGGGGAAGTGGAATAGAATTCTTCTTCCGTGGGCCGTGCGTGTCGTAAGAGGCGACTAAAATGCTGGGAGCAGGGGGCTAGTAACCCCTTCTCCTGTATATATTACTAAATGTAAAAGGAGAAACTTTCGTTTTTCCTTTTGGGCCACCCTGCCTCGGTGGGAAACGGCCGACGTGTTGAAAGAAGAAAGATTTACATCAAACATGCATATAAATAAAAACAAAAACAAATACTGTTGATTTTGAAATGCAGAAAAGGTGGTGGATTTTGCTATACACTGCAAAATAGAGATGAAATGTGATGGAATGTAAGACATGTATGTTGAAGTATTGGGAGAGGTCAAGGAATTTAAATATTTATGCAGTTCCAACAATAACAAAATTATGCAAACAAACACTGAAAAAAAATATGGGAAATAATGCAAGAGAGAAAAAGTGAATTCCTAGGGTTATGAAAGGTAGAAATATTTAAATAGATTCAAAGAAAGGACTGCAGGAAAATATATGGTACTTCTTCCAACTCTGACCCACGAGAGTTAAACATGAAATGAGAAACACAAATTTCAAGTACTGGAAGAGTTACTGAAATTAATGAACTAATAAAAATATGCAATGCAAAAAAGGTAAGAAAAAAATAAGTAACAGAAGTAAACAAAAATTGAAATACAAGCCTGGAGGCTTATTAAGAGGCCCATTTATTAATCCTACATATATTTTTTTTTAAATGTAACTAATATACAATGAGTGTGCTTGCTTTGGATCACACTGCCTTGACGGGAAATGGCCGTTAGGTAATAATAAAAAAAAGTTGCAGAACCAAAATATTTTTGCAAAGTTTTATGACTAATATGCAATACCAAAAGATATATTATAATGTATATGCCCCTAGAGATTCTGTGGGCTCCATTACCAGGTCTCCTGGTTACTTGTTTTATCAAACTCACCTGTCTGATTGTTAACTATATAGTGCAAAGGAACTTTAATATTTAACTTTTAATTGAACTTGCTGCAAATATGAGTAAACTATGTATTCTACACTGTCTTCAACACTCAATTTTCAAATTTGTTTTTATTTATGCTTAAAAAAGCACAGTAATAGCAGTGACCTGTATCTCAGTGGCAGAACATTCTTAAAAAAGCACAGTAATAGCAGTGACCTGTATCTCAGTGGCAGAACATTCATCTCATAAATGAAAGAACCCAGATTTCATTCTCATTTTGATGAAGAAGCAGGGACAATTCTTTTTACACCTGCTGCCCCTATTTATCCAGCAGGTGCTGCTAGATGGATAGGGGTAATCTAGGTATGTAGATAGATACATTACTAGCAAGTACTGTATCTGGATGTTAGTTTACTTTGTAGGTCACATAAGGGGTGGTATACCCTAGCATGTAAATTAAATGATGTATAAAAGCAATATGAAAACAGACTAGGGGCTGTATTGTAATTGCCAACTTGAGTTTATCAGGGTCAAGATTTAGCTCTTGGGCTAGAATTATGATAAAAATTGGACATGAATTAGTTCTATAACATGTACGTTTGAATCTGTATAGGCGCAATTATTCATTCTGCATCTCATATTTGCTTATGCCTCAATAAACATGTCTAGGTTTCCATTCCTGGCCCCTCATCCTAGATGGTAAGCTACATTGGCTATGCTAATAACTCTGACAGTTAAAACACCTTAAACAGAAGAAATAGATGGAGAAAAAACTATATCTGTTATCTTGTTATCTACATTTGTTATTTTGCCAGTTATTAGAAAAAAATTATTTAGAAGTTGTTGAATTCATTTTGCCTAGTAACTTACTGGTTATTCTTTGTAATTGTACATGCTCTTCAAAATCAAAACTATATAGTTTATACTTTTTTGTCCCATTAGGAATGTGTTCACTGTTGTTGAAAATATTTTGAATAAAATGTTTACACTGTGTGTGCATACACACTTACAAACAAAGCAAGTAGCCCATCTTAGTATAATGGTACACTTGTATTTTATTTTTCTACTTTGTGCAATGTCTATATTGTGGAATTTCTACATTATATATATTAAAATTTTAGAGGAAAGTTCATGAATATCAAAGAATTTTTTGGCTATTATCATAATAAAAAATTTCATGTTATTACTTTTACTGGAAGACTATATTATAAATATTATTTTAATGAGAAACTAAATATCACACTATTAAAACTATAATCTTTTGCCTAAAACAGTTACAAAAATTAAGATTCACTAAAATAAATTAACAAATGCTTGTTGGTCAAAGAAAATCTCAAAATGAAACCATTTAATCCAAGAAAGTAGACAGCAGTTCAATACACACTTCCTTATTTTGGTCATTATTGTAACTGTTATATTTAAAGAATAATTTTAATACTTTAATTTTTTACATAAAAAACTACTGATCAAGCATCATGATGACTGGTTTGGATGCAACGTCAGCAACAACCACGTGTCTACACTACATGTGGAATGAAGGTTAACCCTTTCAGGGTCGAGAGGCCCTCTCCCAAACTCATTCTCAGGGTCGAAAATTTTTCGGGGGAAAAAAAAAAATCATATGAAATGATAGAGAATCATTTTCCGATCATAATGACACCAAAAGTATGAAATTTGATGAAAAACTAACGGAATTATGCTCTCGCGAAGTTAGCGGTATCGACGATATTTACGCATCGGCGATTTCACCCACTTTGAGCCCTATTTTCGGCCAATTCCAATGTTTCAGTCAACTAAAATTTTAGCTATTTCGCTAGAATTACATTTGTTCTATCAATTGAGTACAAGAAACCGCCAATTTACCAATTTGAACTACCCAATAAAGTGGTCAGAAATTGGCAATTTGGCCAATTTCACACAAATTTCAAAATAGGATCCAGAATAAACAAGACAGACATTCCTGGCACTAAAATAACATTTTATCTGTTCATTAGTCACGTCTCTAGGCCTCTCTTTCATTACTTTTGCTTTCCATTTTGAATATTTATTCTCAAAAAAAATAGATTTTCTGTTATGTATACTACTGCATCATTGTAAAAATGGTATAAATAATATCAGCACACTTGTGCAAGAATATTAGACTCGCCAGTTGATGTGTATTGGACGCATGGCGTGATTTGTTTACTCTTGAACATCGGCAAAAATCGAACATTTTCGCTACTTTGCACTCAATTTCAAGGTACTTGTCATCGTGAAACCAATCAAAATTATCTCTATTTCTGTAATATATCTTCCATTCTATCAAATGAGACCAAGAAAACGAGAATACAACCATAAATACCATACGAAAATAGACTGCTATTTTAAACCAAAAACATGGTCGGAGTTTTTTTCCTCATTACGCACTGTGTGGTGCAGGATTTTTTTTATACTGCGCACACTGACCGCACAGACCCATTCTCTCACATCTAGGCCTACCAGCCTGTTTCCACTTGATTTGAGGGCGCTAGAATTTAGGCATACTAGTACGTCAAAAACCCTGGCGTGTAAGCCGTACTAGTACGGCCGAAACCCTGAAAGGGTTAACTCAGTAAATATATGAATATCACATGGCATAAAAAAATATAAAATAAAAGTTATTTTTTTATGGGGCAAATCATTAAGCCAGTTTAAGGCCTGAGAAATTATCAAACTTTTCATAACAAACAACCTCTTTCTCCTTGACAGTGCTTCCATAGGCAACAAGAGAACCAAATAATGTTTTAACTAAATAATGGATTTAAAAAAATGGATATGTATGTTTAATTAATTTTAGCACTGGCTCTTCAGATAATTACTTTCACTTAGCTTTTATATCTCCTTTTATTCTCCATGCTCCTAAAGTGTAACGCAGCCAGATGATGAATAGGTCAAGACCCATCTCTAGCCAACTCAGTACTGGAGTCAACTTGGTTCCTGGTAAGGTAGTAAATCATTAGAACCTCACTGTAGTAATAAGGTAAAATAATGAATAATTAAAATTTACCACTGTTTAACCTGTTTAGTGCTTAATTGTCCACTTATTGAGGAATATAGAGATAGACAGTATAATAACCTATGTGACATGTCAAGATATCTTATTCATGAAATAAGATACCAATTGTACTAAGCAAATTTCCTAAATTTGCTTGTAACAGATAATTGAAATGTAGATATAAACCCAAATGAACAATTGTTAACCCCTTTGGGGCCTTGTGCCTAGGCCTTTTGTGTATCCATATGCTCTTGCGCTACCGTCCACAGGATGGATATGGGGTGCACAATAAACTAGCCACTTCGGTGGCAAAATCTAAAAAATCTAGTTTTAAGTAGTCTGTAAGCATTAGGATTAGTCTGCCTGAAATGCTCCAGCATGTTAGTGGCTTTCTTTGTACTTAACAACACTTTATAAAATGTAATCACACACTGTAACCTTTGCAAAGAAATAAAATTTGTTTGTTTGTTTGTTTACAGGGGTGTGGGGGTAACAGATTCAGTTTCAGGTATTACTGTGTAAAAGATCTAATGGGAGGTGGGCTTCAATTTAGAATTTTTGTCCTAAACTACAGTAGTTCATTCAGTACACAACTGAAATCAGAGAAAGTATAATATACAATATCTGTAATATATCTTTCTGTCTCACAAACACACAAGAAAATGGGTACATCTTGTTACTTCTACTTACACTTCGGTCACACTACACAGGCATGTACACTGTACATGTATATGAATACACACCCATCTGAGTTTTCTTCTATTTTCTTAATAGTTCTTGTTCTTATTTATTTCCTTTCATTTCCATGGGAAAATGGACAAGAATTTTTTTTCTAAGCCATGCGTGTCATAACAGGTGACTAAAATGCCGGGAGCAATTACTAAATGCAAAAGGAAGAAAAGCTTGATAAGATTTTCTTTTTCAAATCACCCTGCCTCAGTGGGAGACAAATGGTATGTTGAAAAAAAATCTGTAATTTTTTTTTTCAACAAGTCAGCCGTCTCTCACCAAGGCAGGGTGACCCAAAAAGAATGAAAATCCCCAAAAAGAAAATACTTTCATCATCATTCAACACTTTCACCACACTCATACATAATCACTGTCTTTGCAGAAGCGCTCAGATACGACAGCTGAGAATAGTCCCTCCCAGCTGTCACTATCCCAGACCCCTCCTTTAAAGTGCAGGCATTGTACTTCCCATTTCCAGGACTCAAGTCCAACTAAATCAATTAACTGGTTTCCCTGAATCCCTTCACAAAATGTTACCCTGCTTGACCACTTACTGCAGGATTGGATATTGAGGTAAAAAAATAAACTGCTTGCAGTGCATTAACTTAAATCAGCTAGTGAAGCAAGTCTCATAATATTTTTTAACACGGGCCTTCTCCCTCTAAGATACAGTGACTCGAAAAACAAAACACATTTACTATCATTCACTGAAAGGCTAGTTTGCCAAAAGTATGCAAATATCACAATTCAACTGACCATCTGAACAACTTCCCCAACCCTGTACTGAAAACTATTTAATTATTTCTATACAGTGGACTTCTCATTTTTAGAATGCTGTTATCCTTCCGATTTATTCTTTAGAAATAATGTAAGTAGACTTCTTTAGACCCCAACAAACTATAACATTTAAAATACACACATAAAAGTGTTTGACAGGACGAACACGGGGTCCACTGTATAGGATTTCAAATAATTGACACTATGTTGTACATGAGGGAGGAAATTAGTAAGAGACAAATACAATATATAAAGGTAGTAGTACTTAATATACAGTGTAGTTACTTTACATCACAATGGTCATGAATTCTATTAAAGGAAACAAACATATAGAAAAAGGTGTTCAATTAAATTTTGCATTTCATAATTTGAATTAAGAAATATTGTAGTGCAAATTCTTGCATTAGGATTACATACCTTCAATCTCATTCCATTCAACAGCAACTTCATCAATAGGGATCTCAAGACACTGAGCTATATGTAGCATTTCTGCATCAAAAGCCCTGGAACAGGTAAAGGTCAGAAGTGTCCAGCAGAGGACTCACCACTTGGTCACCACCAAGGATCTAGATATAACTGCTGTGGAGGTAGAAGGTAAGTTTGGGGTGAAAGGGGTAAATGAAAATGGGGGGGGGGGCTTTAACTGAACTATGTATAGAAAAAGGTTTTGGTAATAGGTAATGCATATTTTAAGAAAAAGAGGATAAATAAGTAAGATATGATATAGCACATAATGAAAGTAGTTTGTTAAATTATGTATTGGTAGATAAAAGGTTGATGGGTAAACTTCAGGATGTACTTGTTTATAGAAAGGCAACAGATATATCAGTTCATTATTTAGTTGTAGCTACAGTTAGAGGAAGATGGGCAAAAGGAAAATGGCAACAGCAAGTATGAGAGAGGTGAAAGTTTATAAACTAGGGGAGGAGGAAGTTAGGTTGAGATATAAGCAACTACTAGGAGAAAGGTGGGCTAGTGAGAGTATAGATAGTATGGGGGTTGAAGAGGGGTGGGATAGTTTTAAAAATGTAGTGTTAGAATGCGGCTATAGGAGGGTGGGTGTGGGAGGAAAGAGGAGTGATTGTTGAAATGATGAGGTAAAGGATGTGATAAAAGGTAAAAAGGTCACTAATGAGAAGTTTTTACAAAACAGAAGTGATATAAGAAGGGTCAACTATATGGAGAGTAAGAGGTGAAGAGAGTGGTGAGGGAGTACAAAAGGAGAGCAAATGATAGTGGGTGAGGCACTGTCAACAAATTTTGTTGAGA
The DNA here is from genome assembly GCA_009830355.1 of Cherax destructor. NCBI lineage: Eukaryota > Metazoa > Arthropoda > Malacostraca > Decapoda > Parastacidae > Cherax > Cherax destructor. The sequence continues at coordinate 122,171 of WNWK01003139.1, forward strand.
ATAAGAAAAATTTTTAGTAACTCCACACCTTCTCCTAATTTCCACATTCCGAATTTTCTGCATAATATTTACACCACACATTGTCCTTAGACAGGACATCTCCACTGCCTCCAGCCTCCTCCTTGCTGCAGCATTTGCAACCCATGCTTCACACCCATATAAGAGTGCTGGTACCACTATACTTTCGTACATTCCCTTTTCTTTGCCTCCATGGATAACGTTTTTTGTCTCCACAGATACCTCAACGCACCACTCACCTTTTTTTCTTCATCAATTCTATGGTTAACCTCATCCTTCATAAACCCATCCGCTGACACGTCAACTCCCAAATATCTGAAAACATTTACTTCTTCCATAATCCCTCTCTCCAATGTGATATCCAATTTTTCTTTATTTAAATCGTTTGATACCCTGCACCTTATATGTTCACTAGAGAATGGATCAAGTAGAATACTCTGGATTGTATAAATCTTAGAGAAGGAAGGGTGGGATCAGTCCAGAAAGCTTGGAGAAGGTTAAAGGGGAAGGGAGGTCTGGGGGCAGGGGTTCAGGTACTCAGAAAAGAGGTTGGAGGAAGGGTCAGTATTGTGGGCAAGGGCTTGGACTTCCAGCAAGCATGTGTGAGCGTGTTAGATAGGAGTGAATGGAGACGAATGGTTTTTGGGACATGATGATCTGTTGGAGTGTGAGCAGGGTAACATTTTGTGAAGGGATTCAGGGAAACCAGTTAATTGATTTAGTTGGACTTGAGTCCTGGAAATGGGAAGTACAATGCCTGCACTTTAAAGGAGGGGTCTGGGATAGTGACAGCTGGGAGGGACAATTCTCAGCTGTCGTATCTGAGCTCCTCTGCAAAGACAGTGATTATGTATGAGTGTGGTGAAAGTGTTGAATGATGATGAAAGTATTTTCTTTTTGGGGATTTTCTTTCTTTTTAGGTCACCCTGCCTCGGTGGGAGACGGCCGACTTGTTGGGAAAAAAAAAAATATTGGAGTGAGATAAATAGGTTAAGAAAGCCTAGGGAACAAATGGATCTGACAGTTAAAATGGAGAGTTGGAGGTACCAGAAAGATGGTGGGAATATTTTGAGGAACCATTTAATTGCTGATGATGAGAGGGAGGCAGTAATTTCATGCATTGGCTGGGAGGTATTACATCTTTTAGGAGTGAAGAAGAGCCAGATGTGAGTGTGGGGAAGGTACATTAGGCATTGGTTAGAATGAAAAGGTGGTAAAGCAGCTGGAACTGATGGGATCATGACAGAAATGTTAAAGGCAGGTGGGGATATAGTTTTGGAGTGGTTGGTCCTTTTGCTCAAGAAATATATGAAAGAGGGGAAGGGACCTAGGGATTGGCAGAAAGCTTGTATAGTTCCATTATATAAAGGGAAGGGGAGGGACAAAAAAGATTGTAAAAATGAATGGGGAATAAGTTTACTGAGTATACCAGGTAAAATGTATGGTAGGGTTATAACTGAAAGAATTAAAGGTAAGACAGAGAGCAGGATTACAGATAAACAAGGAGGTTTTAGAATAGGTAGGGGATGCGTAGACCCAGTATTTACACCGAAGCATAGAAGTGAACAATATTTAGATAAAGGTAGGGAAGCTTTCACTGCATTTATGGATTTAGAAAAGGTATATGACAGTGTGGATAGGGGAGCAATGTGGCAGATATTGCAAGTGTATGGAATAAGTAGTAAGTTAATAAATGCTGTAAAGAGTTTTTATGAGTACATATAGTGAGGCTCAGGTTAGTGTGTGTAGGAGGGAGATTTTTCAACAAACCGACTGTATCCTACCGAGGCAGGGTGACCTAAAAAGAAAAAAAAAATTCTTTGTAAATTTAGTAATTTATACAGGAGAAGGGGTAACTAGCCCCTTGCTCCTGAATTTTAGTCGCCTCTTACGACATGCATGGCTTGCTGAGGAAGAATTCTTTTCCACTTCCCCATGGAGATAAGAAATAAAAAACAGAAGAAAACCCAGATGGGTTTGTAAATATATATGCGTGAACATGAATGTGTAGTGTGACCGAAGTGTAAGCAGAAACAGAAAGATATACAGTGGTCCCCCGAGTAACGAAAAAACTTCATCCCAGAAGCCTGCTCAAGTGCCATTACCAAACAAATTTACTCCCTTAAGGAATAATGTCACATAGGTTAGTCTATTTCAGACCCCCAAAAATACACTTCCACAAGCACTTACAATATTATACTTACATAATTGTACGATTTCTGGGGTGTTCGTTACTCGGGGGTCCAATGTACCAATTATCCCACGTGTTTTATGAGACAGAAAAAAGACCCCAGCAATCCTACCACCATGTAAAACAATTACAGGTTTCCGTTTTACACTCACTTGGCAGGATGGTAGTACCTAGAGGGAGATTACTTTTCAGTAAAAGTAGGCCTTAGACAGGGATGTGTAATGTCACCATGGTTGTTTAACATATTTATAGATGGGGTTGTAAAAGAAGTAAATGCTAGTGTTGGGGAGAGGGGTGGGATTAAATTATGGGGAATCAAATACAAAATGGGAGTTACACAGTTACTTTTTGCTGATGATACTGTGGTTTTGGGAGATTCTAAAGAGAAGTTGCAAAGGTTAGTGGACGAGTTTGGGAGGGTGTGTAAAGGAAGAAAGCTGAAAGTGAACAAAAGGTGATGAGGGTATCAAACGATTTAGATAATGAAAAATTGGATATTACATTGGAGGGAGGGAGTATGGTAAGAAGTGAATGTGTTCAGATATTTAGGAGTAGATGTGTTTATGAAGGATGAGGTTAACCATACAAGTGATGAATGAAAAAAAGTGGGTGGTGCATTGAGGTATCTTCTTCTTTCAACAAACTAGCCATATCCCACCGAGGCAGGGTGACTCAAAAAGAAAAACAAAAGTTTCTCTTTTTAACTTTAGTAATGTATACTGGAGAAGGGGTTACTAGCCCCTTGCTCCCGGCATTTTAGTCGACTTTTACGACACGCATGGCTTATGGAGGAAGAATTCTGTTCCATTTCCCCATGGAGATAAGAGGAAATAAACAAGAACAAGAACTAGTAAGAAAATAGAAGAAAACCCAGAGGGGTGTGTATATACATACAGTGGACACCCGAGTTTCGGTCAACTCGGAAATCGTACAATTATGTAAGTATAATATTGTAAGTGCTTTTGTAAGTGTATTTTTGGGGGTCTGAAATGGACTAACCTACTTGACATTATTCCTTAAGGGAGTAAATTCGTTCGGTAATGGCACTTGAGCAGCCTTCTGGAATGAATTTTGACCAAAACTCGGGGGTCCACTGTATATGCTTGTACATGCATGTGTAGTGTGACCTAAGTGTAAGTAGAAGTAGCAAGACGTACCTAAAATCTTGTATGTTTATGAGACAGAAAAAAAGACACCAGCAATCCTACCATCATGTAAAATAATTACAGGTTTTCATTTTACACTCATTTGGCAGGACGGTAGTACCTCCATGGGCGGTTGCTGTCTACCAACCTACTACCTAGGACTGAGATATCTATGGAGACAAAAAACATTATCCACGGAGGCAAAGAAGGGAATGTATGAGAGAATAGTGGTACAACACTCTTATATGCGTGTGAAGCATGGGTTATAAATGCTACAGTAAGGAGGAGGCTGAAGGCAGTGGAAATGTCATGTCTAAGAGCAATAAGAGGTGTAAATATTATGCAGACAATTCGTAGTGTGGAAATTAGGAGGAGTGGAGTTACTAAAAGTATTATTCAGAGGGCTGAAGAGAGGATGTTGAGGTGGTTTGGTCATTTAAAGAGGATGGAGCAAAATAGGATGATTTGGAGGGTGTATAAATCTGTAGTGGAGGGGAGGAGGGATAGGGGTCATTCTAGAAGAGGATGGAGGGAGGGGTAAAAGAGGTTTTGCGTGCAAGGGGCTTGGACACGCTACAGGCATATGTGAACGTGTTAGATAGGAATGAATGGAGACAAATGGTTTTTGGGACCTGACGAGCTGTTCGAGTGTGAGCAGGGTAATATTTTGTGAAGGGATTCAGGGAAACCGGTTAGCCGGACTTGAGTACTGGAGGTGGAAAGTACAATGCCTGCACTTGAAAGGAGGGATTAGGGATATTGGCTATTTAGAGTGACATCTAAACTGTTGTATCTGAGCGCCTCTGTAAAGACAGTGATTATGTGTAAATGATGGTGAAAGCGTTTCTATTTTGGGTCACCCTGCCTCAGTGGGAGACAACCGACTTTTTAAAAAAAAATGAACAAAGATAACATACTATATATGTTCAGATTTACATACATGAATAGACATAAAATCACCAAGAATGACAACAAAACACAAATAGAAGTAAATAAGATCTTTTTAACTTAGATGAGTAAATATCTAATGATTAACACTTAAAATTACAAACTCAATTAAAAAAAACCAATCCTTTAGCCAATATTAAATGTTAACTATCTAAAAATTTAATTTTGATGTCTCCACTACTGATGGATTCTTCCTGCTGTAATACAATAAGTTCTTTGGCCTTTATAATGAGGTCTTATATGTAAATCAGTATGCAGTTGAACTCGCTCGTTTATTTTTTTATGGGTCATGCTGTCACATGCTTCTTTCCTTAGATTGTACAGTGGAACCTTGGTTTTCATATGCCCTAGTCTGTATGTAAAATTATAGTTATTCTCTATAAAATGTATTTTTGTTAATATTTTTGGGTGTCTGGAACGGATTAATTGGATTTACATTTCTTATGGGAAATAATATTAACAAAAAATACATTTTATAGAGAATAACTTGTTGAAAGAAAGAACTATAGTTTTACATACAAACTAGGGCATACAAAAATCGAGGTTCCACTGTATTTTTTCTGACATAAATATTTAATCACCTTGCTTCAAATCTGTAAGTACAAATCAAAATAGGTGCTGATCAAAACTTCTCGTTTTGTGGTAAAAGAACACGTTACTTTAAAATGCACAACATTAATATATGATTCAGCTTTCCAAAGACACCCTCAACCAATTTTGACATTGATTTCACTTACCAGTAATTAGTTTTCAGTGGAAAATGCTGTCTTTAATATAAGAACATAAGAAAGAAGGAACACTGCAGCAGGCCTACTGCCCTATGTTGAAAATTGATAACCTATAAATGCTAGTTATTTGAGAACCTACTAAACATTAGTTTTAGAAAGGTTCATTTTCAATTATACCAGAGTGTTTGCTTCTTCAGATATGTATTTTATTCATGATTGTAATTTAATCATAACCACTTCTCCTGTATATATTACTAAATGTAAAAGGAAACACTTTCGTTTTTCCTTTTGGGCCACCCTGCCTCGGTGGGAGACGGCCAACGTGTTGAAAGAAAGAAATTTAATCATATGATTTTCACACTAAAATAATAATAATAGTTGAATAAGGGCCTTTTAAAATATCCTTCAGTTGTATCCCAATAAAGTGACAAAAAAATTTTCTTGCAGTTTGAAGGGTTTTTTAAACTGCAGTATCCATGCCCTTCTAGCAAGACAATTACTGAGAGAGTGATGAGTGTGTTTTCTTTGGGTTGCCCTACTTTGGTAGAAGAGTTTAAAAAAAAAAAAAAAAAAAAAAAAAAAAAAAAAATTAATGTGGCAAAAAGAAAAGCTGTTGAAAAGACTTGCAAGATTGATTTGCTTTGGTATACAAATACTTGCTGTAAACATTTATTTCTTTTGTACTAGTGGAAGCATTATACTCCAGGCAAACAAGTTACATAGCTTAATTCTTTCACCACCACTACCATAAGTAAATATGGTAGTAAGTAATATCTGCAAGCAATGATATATACCATCTGGTATAGAGTACCAATATATGGTATTTACTCTCCTTTACTATATATCAACAGTACACCCTCATACCAATTTTGTGCTCTCCAAAGAATAGTTTCCTATTGCTGTTGTAACAAGTGGATAAATGGATAAAGGGAAATAAAATGGTCATGAACAACTCTGAGTACAACATCCTCTTTTAACTGAGTTAAAGGCATTTGCAGTCTAATCTGATCAGTTATAAATGGTTGGGCTATAACTAAAAATATGCCCAAAGGACATTTTGTCAGTGTTAGAAGTCTCACTGTATGTCTGTTTATTGAAAATTAAGTAGATTTCATCAGTTTGGGGTCTGTGTGTATAACAGTACTATCTCTGTAAATAAAGACAGATGGATAAGCTTAGTAAAATTATAATGCTCACTGAAAATTTGAAGGGGCATAAAAAATTATTCAATAATATGCAAGTGTTCTGTTGGGTACCAACAACTGTACCAATGTTTTATCATGGTTTAGCGTCATTTTTAATGGATGGTCATTTCCCATCAAGACAGCATATGAAGAAAAAACAATGACCATCACTCATTTTCTAACAAAATTTTTCAAATGTCACAAACATGTAACCGAATGTATATTTTTCATGTCTGCTTTATAACTAGTTTGCAAGATCCAAGAGGAAGCATATAAAGGGTATAATGCACAGATAATGTCTCTACAATTCTTTAAAAATTATTTAAGATTCTGTTTAAAAATAAATGTCATATTTTTAAGTATTTTATTTTGCTTGTTATTTACTCATGCATTTTTACTGAATAAAATCTGACAGGCTTCAATACAGTTGTTCTAACTAATTTTATTTTATATTTACTCCTGTGAAGCTCTAATAATTTTTTTGTGACTTAGTCGGCTGTCTCCCACCGAGGCAGGGTGACCCAAAAAGAAAGAAAATCCACAAAAAGAAAAGACTTTCATCATCATTCAACACTTTCACCACACTCATACATAATCACTGTCTTTGCAGAGGAGCTCAGATACGACAGCTGAGAATTGTCCTTCCCAGCTGTCACTATCCCAGACCCCTCCTTTAAAGTGCAGGCATTGTACTTCCCATTTCCAGGACTCAAGTCCATCTAAAACACTTTCTGTCATATGCAATTAAAATAAAGGCAAATTATTATATTTGTTAAATATCAAAGTGTATACAGTATACACTGACTCTGAATCATTTTTTTTCACAAACTACAATTCCTGGAATATGTAAAAACTATTTTAATATTATTAAAAATACAAAATAAAACAATTACATACCATCTTTCTACGTGCAAGCTGTTAAACAGTATGCGAGAAGTCCTTCGTGTAAGCAGCTTGAAGCCACATTGAGTGTCACGAATACCACGCACAGCAAATAGCCATACCAAGGTATGAAAGCCATACATCAATATGGTACGAAAGAAGGAGCGTGTTGCAACTGATTCTTCTTCAAGATGGGCACGAGATCCACACGATACTGCAAGAGCTTCACTCAGATCACTCTCCTCTAATATAAAAGAAACATTAAGCATCAGTGCAACAACAAAACAATAAGGAACACAACAGTCATCAAAATAACAAAAATGAAAGAGAATCTGGATGGCACCCCTACTGCTTTCCCAATACAGTGGTCCCCCGCCTAACGAGCAAAATTCATTCCAGAAGCCTGCTCAAGTGCCATTACCAAACGAATTTACTTCCTTAAGAAATAATGTCACGTAGGTTAGTCTATTTCAGACTCCCAAAAATACACTTCCACAAGCACTTACAATATTATACTTACATAATTGTACGATTTCCGGGGTGCTCGTTAGGCGGGGGACCACTGTATACTCTTCTTTCAGACCCAACTGTAATACACAAAGATACAACCAAAAATAATTTTACACGAAACGTGCTTCTTCAGAGGAAGTGAATTTCACTTGTACTTAACCCTTTCACTGTTCAGACCCCCAAAATTAATATTGCTCTCTGTGTCCACTTTAAGAAAAAAAAAAAAAAATTCTTCTGAAATAGTAGAGAATCTATTTCTGAAAGTAATAACTCCAAAAAAGTATGAAATTTTATGGAAAACCTATAGAATTACGCAGGCACAAAGTCAGTGGTCTTGGCGCAATTTACACTGGCAATTTTGCACACTGAATCCTATTTTAAACCAATTTCATTGCTTCAAGTGATCATATTCTTGGCTATTTCACTAGTATGCTTTCCAATGTCAACTGAGCACAAGAAACCACCCATTCAACTATTACAACTACCCTATAAAGGGCACAGAAATTGGCAATTTGGCCAATTTTACACAACTCAAAAAATATTAATTTAAAAATAAAGTAAAAATAAACATTTAAGACATTCCTAGCACAAAAACAACATTACCCCTGTTCATTATTCATGTTCCTAGGTGTCTCTTATATTACATTTACCTTCCATGTTGAATTCATAATCACAAAAAAATAAAAGATTTACTCTATTTCTCAGATAATAAATATAACCAGGAATCATTGGTCATGGTTTATGGTGTCCCAATAATTGAATCAGACCTATTAACCCTTTCAATATCCAAACCCCTAAAATGAAATTTACTCTTAATGTTCAAAAATTAAATAAAATGCACCAGCAATTTCACTGACTTTGAGTTATATTTTAAGCCAATTCCATTGTTCCAGTCAACCAAATTCTCAGCTATTTCACTAGCATGCTTTACATTCTATCAATTGAGCACAAGAAACCACCCATTCAACTACCTTATAAATTCATCAGAATTTGGTAATTTGACCAATTTCATACAAAATTAAAAAAATACCAATTTAAAAGGGAGTCCACAATAAACAATGCAGACATTCCTGGCACTAAAACATTTCCTCGGTTCATTAGTCATGTTCCAAGGCCTCTCCTACATGACACTTCCTTTACATTTTTAATTCTTATTCACACAAAAATAGAAGATTTACTCTTATTTTTTTTCATCAAACCGATCATATTCCTCCAAGGTAGGGTGACCTAAAAAGAAAAACGAAAAAGTTTCTCTGTTTAACTTTAATAATGTATGCAGGAGAAGGGGTTACTAGTCCCTTGCTCCTGGCATTTTAGTCGCCTCTTACGACACACATGGCATACGGAGGAAGAATTCTGTTCCACTTCCATATGGAGATTTACTCTTATTTCTCAGATAATATAACCAGGAAAGATTTGTCACGATTTACAGCATCCCAATAACTGAATCAGACATATTAAAAACCCATAAAAAAGACTGGGGGTTGTAGGGGGCCTTACCCCTTCTCTGGAACATCAGCACCATATAAAAAAATCCTGCAGAATGCAGTGCATAATGAGAAAAACTGCGAATGTGTTTTTGGATTAAAACAGCGACTTTGTGGTGTACATATTTTCATGTTTTTATGGTTGTATTCGCGGTTTCTTCATCTCATTTGATAGAATGGAAGATATTACAGAAATAGAGATGATTTTGATTGGTTTTAGTACTGAAAATACAGTGGACACCCGAGTTTCGTAAACCCCGGAAATCGTACAATTATGTAAGTATAATATTGTCAGTGCTTGTGGAAGTGTATTTTTGGGGGTCTGAAATAGACTAACCTACGTGACATTTTTCCTTAAGGGAGTAAATTCGTTCGGTAATGGCGCTTGAGCAGACTTCAGGAGTGAAGTTTTTACGAAACTCGGGGGTCCACTGTAGCTTGAAATTGAGCTCAAAATAGCGGAAATGTTTGATTTTTGCCGATGTTCAAGATTAAATAAATCACATCACGCATCCAATACACATCAGCTTGTGGGTCTAATGTGCATTCACGAATGCGCTGATATTATTTATACAATTATTATAATACTGCATAACAGTAAATCTTCTATTTTTTGGTGTGAACAAAAATTCTTTATGTGAATAAAAAATCAAAATGGAATTCATCTATAAAGCCTGGAAATATAATAATAAACAGAGGAAATGTTATTTTAGTGTCAGAAATGCCTGCATTGTTTATTCTTCACCCTATTTTGAAATTGCAATATTTTGAACCTTGTGTGAAATTGGCCAAATTACCAATTTCTGATCCCTTTATTGGGTAGCTGAAATAGTTGACTGGACAGTTTCTTGTGCTCAATCGATAAAATAGAAGTGATACTAATGAAACAGCTAAGAATTTGGTTGACTGGAATAATGTAATTGGCCTAAATAGGAGTCAAAGTGAGCAAAATCGCCAACACATAAATATCGCTGATGCAGCAAAATTTGCAATAGCGTAATTTCATCAATTGTCCATCAAATTTCATACTTTTTGTTATATTACCTTCGGAAAAAGATTCTCTACCATTTCATAAGAAAAAGTCACAAACTTTTTTTGAAAATTCTTGGACCCTGTGGACAAGTTTCTGATCGGGGGTATAGACCCTGAAAGAGTTAAATGTCCAAATTATAGTACAAAGATTTAAATAAAAATATTCACAAGATATTCATAAAAACTACAAATCAAAACATACCACTGCACAGCTTTTTTATGCTGGTCTCTACTTTTTTGTACTCAGAGAATGTAGTAGCACCATCAGCATCAGCAAACAGTAATAATTTCCCTCGAGAACGGAGCATACCCTGAAATAAGCATTGTCAACTGAGAGTCGATGCAATACTAAGTTATTACAAAAGGCAAATTATTAATACATACGTGTACATTGCATTACCAAAAAAATTACATTACCAAAAAGTGCCTCCTTAAACATGTGTTTAATGTCTATTCACATATAATGCAAAAGGTTGTTATTGCCTTGGAGGTCTATAACGCACGTATATCTGGAAATATATGACACCTTATCATATGCATCAAAATTTATCTTACTGCCCCTTGTGTGTTTAGCAAAGTATTACCTAAAAGCACAGTATATAAAGCTTATTTTAATTAACTCACAGAATCAGCTTTACGTATATTGAAGTCATATACAGTAGAGTATCACAATCCTTTTAAGACAATGGTTGTAACCACCTGATTTCTAATATGCTAGGAAATAAACGACTACAGATATTCAGCTTATTATATTCATGGGGATACACTCAACCCATTAAACCTGGATGAATCAAAGCAATACTGACGTAACAAACTATTGATGGCATAGTACAACCCCAGGTACAGTGGAACCCCAGTTTTGTCTTTAATCCGTTCCAGAAGGCCGGCTGAAAACCTATTTGAACGAAAACTGAAGTAATATATGTATTTCCCATAAGAAATAATGCAAATCCAATTAATTTGTTCCAGACACCCAAAAATATTAACAAAAAATACATTTTATAGAGAATAACTATAGTTTTACATACAGAAAACAATGAAAAATAAATATAAAGCACTAATGAAATGGATAAATGAACATTTAACATCACTTTTACTTTTATTGAAGACTTGTTGGCATATAGAAGATGGCGAAGAGGGGAGAGGGAGGAGAGGTTATTGTTTGGAAGGGGAATCCCCCTCCATAAGGACTTCAGGTATCAAAGCCCTATCAAAGGTTACTTCCCTTCTTTGTCTTTTACTGGCACTAGGACCAGCTTGAGAGTCACTGGACCCCTGTCGTACAAAAAATCTGTCCAGAGAGGCCTGTTTCTGGTGTCTCTAAGATTTGCCTAAAATGGGACACAGCATTGTCATTGAACATGTTGCTGACACGGCTAGCAACAGCTTTGTTAGGGTGACATTTCTCCACAAAACTTTGCACCTCACTCCACTTTGCATAAATGTCCTTAATCGCTGAAGAAGGCACATTCTCCCCTCTCTCTTCCTCCTGTTCTGAAGCAATTTCCTCAGCTAAGGTCTGCTGCTGTTCCAGATGAAGGTCTTGCAGCTCTTCAGTGGTTAGCTCTTCCCTGTGGTCATCCACCAGCTCTTCCACATCCTGGCCACTCACCTCCAACCGTATCGACTTCCCCAAAGACAATAGATTCCACAACAGGCGTAGGGTCGTCAGGGTCAGCCTCAAACCCTTCAAAATCCTTCTCGAGGACACATTCTGGCCACAATTTTCTCCAAGAAGAGTTAATCGTCATGGAAGTCACTCCCTGCCAAGCCTTATCTATAAGGCTTATGCAATTGAGGATACTGAAGTGATTCCTCCAGAACCCTCTTAGGGTCAATTTAGTGTCCGAGATCACTTCAAAGCACCTTTGAAACATTGCTTTGGTGTAGAGTTTTTTGAAGTTTGAAATGACCTGCTGGTCCATGGGCTGAATGAGAGGAGTGGTATTAGGGGGCAAGAACTTCACTGTGATGAAACTAAACTCCCCCAACAATTGGTCTTCCAAGTCTGGAGGATTAGCAGGAGCACTGTCCATTACCAGGAGGCACTTGAGTGGCAATTTATTTTCCAGGAGGTATTTCTTCACACTAGGGCCAAACACTTCATTGACCCATTCAATGAAAATTTACCTCGTGACCCATTCCAAACCATGTCACAGGCTATAAGCCATCACACACAATTTACTCTTGATGACATTGTTTTTCTTGAAAACACTGGGATTTTCAGAGTGATACATTAGTAAAGGCTTCACTTTGAAATCCCCACTAGTGTTACCACAGAACAAGAGAGTTAGCCTATCCTTCATAGGCTTGTGTCCTGGCAGTGCCTTTTCCTCCTGCGTGATGTAGGTCCTCTTTGGCATTTTCTTCCAAAAGAGGCCTGTTTTGTCACAACTGAAGACTTGTTGGGGGAGGAATCCTTCAGCCTCTACATACTCCTTGAATTCATCAACGAATTCTTCGGCCCCACATTTGTCCGAACTTGCAGCCTCGCCATGCCTTACCACACCGTGTATGCCACTTTGCTTCTTGAATCTGTCAAACCAGCCTTTGCTGGCCTTAAAATTCACTAACATCAGCACTTGTTCCAGGCATTTTCTTTACGAGATCCGCATGCAACTGCTTTGCCTTTTCGCAAATTATCGCATCCTAAACACTATCTCCCACTCATTGTTTTTGGTTGAGCCACACCAACAACAACTTCTCAAGATCTTCGATTGCTTATGATATCTGTTTCGTTAGTACATTTACCCCTTTCGCAACATCAGCTTCCTTGATTTCTTTTTTCTTCATGAAGATGGAACTGATCATTGATTTGGACTTCCCATACATCCTGGCGAACTCGGCCACACGTACGCCACTTTCGTATTTTTCGTATTTTTTGGCACTCAGAACTTTCTTTGGCCCCATGGTGGCTTATTTTCCAGTCGCAAGCACAATAAACAATGGATTACTGTATTATGAAATGTTTTGATGAACGCACGGAGTAATGGTCAATGAACGAGTAACAAAGGCAGACTGAATCACGAACATATGAGCGGCTGCGTCCCGCGAGCAGGTGGACGCATCTGGTACAGACGATTTCCGAGCAGATATACGAAAATGGGGAAAATTTCGCCAAAAAAAGTGGTCGAAAACTGAATTGTACAATAACCAGATTGGACGAAAACCGGGGTTCCACTGTACTTGCTACTGATACAGACTTGTTACCCAGCTCAAAGAAAGATCTGTAGTGATGCATATCATATATTGTTCATCACATAATGATATGAATAACAAGTTCATCACATAGCTGCACCTTTTAAGTCATGCAGAGGAATGTCTAATATGGCTAAGTTTAGATCAACTAAAGTTATGAAACTGTAAAATCTCAATATGACAAAATACTGCAATAGCATCAGAAAAAGTAACAAACAGTAAAAATTAGTAGAGCACCTAGCTAGTAATGTACAGTAATGTCAATGTGGCCAAAGAACTAGAACACTCTGTGGGACAAAAGTTTACTTCATACTGTTGAGTGGACTGCTAAAAGGAATGAAAGAATGCTTGCATTAAGTTTGAAGATGCATCAATTTGTTGTTGCAACAGGTCAGAGAGATGATGAAAAAACCTGATGTTGGCAATACCCACAGAAGTATTCTTAAGAGATCTGAAAATGATAAAAATATAAAAAGCGAGAAGGATCGGAGTTGGGGAGAGCAAACCATATGGTATCTTCATATGGGGATAATTAATTATCACTAGCATGTAGTTTCAGTCTACAAAAATAATGCAAAATTCTCACCATTTTGACAGCTCCTCCTTTACCCCTGTTCTTTGCCAGGGTGAGAATGCGTATTTTATCACATCCATAATTTTTGCAGTAGCTCAGTCCAACTTCTGTTGTTTTGTCTTTACTGCCATCATCTACAAGAATTACTTCATAAGTGAAGGAGCTGTCTTGCTTTATTCTCCCTTCCAAGTAATTCAAGCATTCATTCATCATCACAGGTACTAGGAATAGGAAAAATAATACTAATATTAGAGTGACTTAAAAAAAAATCAAACGTTACATGTTGAAATATACCTCCTGCAGTAATTTTAATCCACAGTGTGCTCAAATTGTATAAAACATTGATTAATTTTATCCCTAATATTCCAAAGCAACGATTTTAGAAAAAAAAATAAACAGAAGAGAAAATATTTAGAGGTTCTAAGAGTCTGAAGAGAATGTTGGAGATGTTGGTGCAGGAATGTGAGAGGGTATGTAAAAGAAGAAAATTAAATTTGAACAGCGGAAAGAGCAACGTAATGAGGGTAACAATAAATACAAGCTATGAAAGATCAGATATAAGACTGGAGGAGAGAGTATGGAGGAAGTGATTGTGTTCAGATAATTGGAAATGGACTTGAGGAAATGGGTCTATGAATGATGAACTGAACCACAGAATAGACAAGGGAAAAAAATGTGAGTGGTGCACTGAGGCATCTGTGGAAACAAAATTTTTTATCAATAGAGGCAAAAAAGAGAAATGTAGAGTATAGTGGTACCAACAGTATTATATGAGTGTGAAGCATGGGTTTTAAGCACTAAAGTGAGGAGGAGGGTGGAGGCAGCAGAGATGTTTTTTTTTGAGGTAGTGTAAATATTATGCAGAGAATTCAGAGTGGAGATAACAAAAATTTAATTAAAAGGGGACTTAGTGAGGTGGTTTTGGCATTTGGAGATAATGGAACAAAATATAATGACTAGGAGAGCATATAAATCTGGGATGCAGGGAAGGAGTAGGAGTCATTCCAGGAGAATTGGAGGGAAAGGTTTTGAGTGCCAGTGGCTTGAACATCCAATATTCTTGTGTGAAGCTCATGAGATTGGATTGAATGGAGGCAAGTGGTTTTTATGATATGATATGCTCAATTAAAGAAAAGATTTCAGGGAAAGTGGTTAGCTGGACTTGAGTCCTGGAGGTAGAAAACAGTGCCTGCACTTTAAAAAAGGGGTAGGAATGTTGCAGTTCAAAAAGCTGTCTGAACTGGAATGTCAGGACACTTCTGAAAGGAGATTGATTGAATGAGAGAGCATGGGAATGAATGATAGTTTTGAGAGCAGCATGTGGTATGAAGCAGAAAATCCCAGGCTGCCATTTTATTGTGATATCAAGGCAAAGTCTTGAGAGTTTATCATCATTAATTGGTACTATAATGAATATCATTTATGCCACAGAAAGTAACATTGCTGATCAATTTAATGTTTTGTTCTACTTCATAAATTCCTAGGAATCCACCTTGACAATAGTCTTAAATTCCAAACACACATACAACAAATTTCCAAGAAAATCTCAAAGACAGTAGGCATATTATCAAAGATACGCTATTATGTGCCACAATCAGCTCTCCTTGCACTATATCATTCACTTATCTACCCTTATCTCACCTATGGAATCTGTGCATGGGGCTCAACAACATTAAATCACCTTAGACCACTCATAACCCAGCAAAAGGCTGCAGTCAGGATGATAAATTCCCACTCTAGA
Organism: Cherax destructor; assembly: GCA_009830355.1. Taxonomy (NCBI): domain Eukaryota; kingdom Metazoa; phylum Arthropoda; class Malacostraca; order Decapoda; family Parastacidae; genus Cherax; species Cherax destructor. The sequence goes on from WNWK01003139.1 coordinate 137,809, forward strand.
CAGCATACTCCACCAATATTCAAAACTCTAAAACTACTCACCGTAGAAAGCACTCATACCTATTCATGTGCCTACTACATACACAAAACTCTACATGCTAATATCAACCCTCCGCTCAAAATTCTCCTCAACAACTTCAATAGGTCCCACGGCCACAACACAAGACACAGATCACTTTTTGACATACCCAGAGTCCATACCAATCAATGTAAAAATTATATGCACATAAAGGGCCCCAGAATCTGGAATTCATTACCAGTAAATATTAAGTTAACCTTGTCTGAAAATCAATTTAAGACTTCTCAAAAATCACCTACTCACCCTAAACTAAATACTCATATTGTAAACTACTTTCAAAAATGCTCAATGTTATTTTCTTTAAGATAATCTCAATTTTATAGTACCATCCTCCTAAACACTTGTTACAATTTAATATCATAATGTCATTTTAACAGTATAATATCATCATATTGTAATTTGAAATAAAATATATAACTAGAATAAGCTCAATCAATTTCTCTAGTATTATGTACATAGTCTATAAGTCATTAGATTAAGCTGCCCCTAATGCCATGGCATTCCAGTGGCTCTCCTTGCATTTCAGTTTTATGATTGTAACTACCAATATATATGTATACTAGCTGCCCTTAATGCCATGGCATGCCAGTGGCTCTCCTTGCATTACAGTTTTATAATTGTAACTACCAATAACTATGTATACTTGTAACTTGCATCGAAATATAAATATTATTATTATAGAAAGAAATTTTTTATTTTATTTTATTTTATTTATAATATTAAAAAGGTATATTTTTACTATACAGCTGTTTTCCTGAAACCTTTATTGTTGCTGCAGTATATGTACTGTGCTTCGGTATACTCATCTATGGTGCTATTCACCATGATACCTTTGCAGAAGATGTCCTGAGTGTTATTTCTTACCCTAGATTAACAGCTATTTTGTGTATGGTCACAGGAGGTAAATTATCTAGTTACTGCTATATAGGACCTCATACACATTAATAATAATAATCCTAGGTATAAAAATAACAGAGAATATAAAAAGATCAGCAATACAGTACTAAAGATCGTGCAATGTAGTAATTGTAAGTCTGGGAGGATTGGGTTAAATAGACAACTCGAAATTTCCTTGGAAGTGGTAATGCATGAGCAGACTCGAGGGTTCACCGGGTCACTATATATGGTGAATCTGAGGTTCAGAGAGTTACGCCTACATTAACAGGTAAGCCACTGTGTAGCTAAAGAAACTTGCAATGGGAGCCTGTGAATCAGTGTAATTGGACCCAAAAATGTAGTACTATTACAAACTCAGGTTCTCAAGGCATGCCACAAGTACCATGAAACTAATTGTTGTAGATGTGATTAAGTATTTCTGATTACATGTACCTATTTGTAGCTACAGGAGCACAGCTAAACTGGACTGGGGACTATTGCACCTTCAGTATATAAACTATCCTATAATTTATTTAAATTTCAAGTGGTTGTAGCACTTGCTACCTCTTGCAACCCATTTCAATGTTCTACCACTTTCAAGTACAGTATATGTTTGGCACCTGATAATACATTAGTAGTGTCAATGATATCCAAGGTTAAAATTGGAGGTAAGGTATCATTTTAATGAATTTAATTATCACAAAGAACACTTCTGACTTACTGCTCAAAAACTATTACAGTGGACCCCCGGTTATTGGCCATAATTCGTTCCAGAATGCTGTTCGATTGCTGTTACCTGACGAATTTGTTCCCATAAGGAATAATGTAAATTAGATTAGTCCGTTTAGACCCCCAAAAATATACTTACAAAAGCACTTACAAAAATACACTTACATAATTGTTCGAGTTGGGAGCAGTACGAAATCCGGGGGTCCACTGCATTTAACTTTGCATATTGGAGGCAATACCTATATAGATGGATACAACCCAAACACATTCTGCTGTTTTTCAAACAATGGATGAGAATAAGCTGAAACTTTGGCGAGCACTGATGAAAAGTAATAAAAAAACATAAGTCACATTACTGAACTGGCTAGAGGGTAAATTAAAAAGTTTAAACAAATCAATCTTAAGCTAAATTACAGCATGCCTGGCTAGCACAAGAATACATAAAAAATTGTATTTAAGCCAAAGGCTACTTTGACTTAATTACAAAAAGTAAGGCAATCCACTTTTTATTATGAACAGTTTGAGCCATGTTTCAAGTCTGAGACTTTCATAATCAAACTAACCCTAAAAAACAATAAAAAAAATTTGTTTGTAAGTTAATTAAATGTACACATGATAAACATAAGAATACCTATACAGTGGACTCCTGAGTAACGAGCAAAATTCATTTCAGAAGCCTGCTCAAGTGCCATTACCGAATGAATTTACTCCCTTAAGAAATAATGTCAAGTAGGTTAGTCCATTTCAGACCCCCAAAAATACACTTACAAAAGCACTTACAATATTATACTTACATAACTGTACGATTTCCGGGGTGCTCGTTACTCGGGGGTCCACTGTACTATATAAACAAATACAGTGGACCCTCGGAAATCGAACATTCTTCATTCCAGAATTCTGTTCAAGTGCTGTTACCAAACGAATTTATTCCCATAAGGAATGATATAAATTAGATTACGTAGTCCATTTCAGACCCCAAAAATACACTTATAAAAGCACTTACAATAATACACTTACATAATAGGGCGAGTTTTGGAGTGTTCGATTTCTGAGGGTCCACTGTACTGAATAAAAAATATTAACATATAAATCCTCATATTATTTCTTTAACCTAATCTGCATTTTTTTTTCCACCAGGCAGGGTGACCCCAGAAGAGAAATCCATTCACATCCTTGTTATACAATCATAATGACTACTTGAGAAATTTTACTTGGTAATATAGAAAGAAACCTTTTAATATTTTTTTTATTCCATGAAGAGATCTACTTACATCTTTTCTCCTCATTGTATGCTGGTATAACAACTGAGAGTGATTTAGTTGGTGCATCTGTTATGGATGGAAACTCCAGTTTTTTGCCAGTTGAAACATCTATGTAGAATTTTTCTGACTCATAAATATTATTTCTTGGGTACGTTTCACTGCTAACATATATTGCCACACACAGCTAAAAACAAAGATAAGGAAAATTATCTACAGTCTATTAAATTAAATTCTTTACTGTATTCACAAAAGACAGCAAACTACTGTACATTTGTTGTATAAATAATTAATAATTACAGATGACTAGGCTAATCATATTTGTAAAGCCTTTTTTTACATCAAGCATTTCAAACAAGATTAGAAGAAAAATAAAATGTACTTAGTAGCGTAATACATTAAAAATTACAAAAGAATTTACAAAAATAATTTACAATTTATGTATAGAATTAGGATATAATCTAGAATTATAAAACATACTTAATGTGGGAATAAAAAAAAAAATCAGGCCACTCACTCGCCATGAGTTCAAACCCCACCCATTCTGTGGTTTGTTTAAAGACAGTTATGTCTCCAATTACTGATTGTTACTGTGACTGGCTTGAAATGATTACTAATTCCTAAGCACAGCAAGTAGTACTATATAGGGTTAGTAGAGAAGAGCTGAGTACATCATACGTAATGGGTCATAGAGAGTAGTATACCTGCTATTTACGATATCTTCTTAGGAATACAGTAATGGAAATAAGTGTTAAGAAATATAGGTGTATCACCTACTTGTAGGCATCAGAATATGCCTTCTTAAGAGGGCCATCCAGTTAAAAGGCATTACAGCCTCTCCTCACTTAACAATGGAGTTCCGTTTCTAAGACCACGTCAGTAAATGAATTTGTCGCTAAGTGAGGAGCATACTATAATGGTAGTGGGTTTGTGTCAACTATCTAATATTGTTTTAATGTCACCTTTGCACCATTTATAACATTTCTGGTATACTATTTTAAAATGTTTATACAGTAGTGTGCTGTATATTGTAATAAACAGAATAGAGGAAATCAGCTCTAATATACATTATTTAGGCATGCATACTGGTCAGAGAGTCCATCATAAGTCCAAGGCGTCGGCAAACGAGTACGTTGCTAAGTGAGGAGAGGCTGTATTATCATGCAGGTGAGGGAAGGGAAATGTTAAGATTATTTTGTTTTTGCTATGTTGCTGGAACACTTCACTGAAAAATTTCATATAATACATCAGCATATTTTATCAAAATTAACAACCAAGGAAAAATAAAATTTAGAAATCATATACAACTTCAAAAATTAAAATTAAAAAATCTATATATTTTTTTAAAAATTGTACAAAACAAATAGAAATCAACTAAATCTACAACAAATAAGCATATATGAAATATAAATGTATTTGATAAAGTAGTAAGTGAAAAAAATTTAACTGAAAACTAGTAAATCTAAACAACAGATGACAGAGCAGTGGGTTTCAACCCATGCCAAGCTAGTCCTAAAATTATCAGGCCAGTGTGCTAACTACACTACCATGCTGCCTAAAAACATTGCAATCATGTTTTTATGATTTTGTGAATCTAAACAACAGCACTAAAAATACAGTAAACCCTCTTACAATGTGACTTTACATTGCATGATTTTCTTATGGGAAAATCTTTACATTGTGTGCCATAAAGCATCAGCTAACACTCAAAATATTTTTATTTTGCATTTCTTTTTCCAAAAAATCATTATTCAATAATTTATCAGTTTTCAAGTCCAACTATAAGAATTCGTAAATAATAAGAAAAGGTCTTATTACACTTACAATTACAAGTGCAGTAACAGCAATACCAAGTAAGTAACCAAGTAGTGTTAAGAAATCCATATCAGACACTAGGAAAACTACCTGAAAAAGAAATAAATTTAAGGAAATAAATAATAATAATTAATAATAATAATAATAATAAATAATAATTAATAATAATAATAATAATAATAATAATAATAATAATAATTAATAATTAATAATAATAATAATAATAATAATAATAATAATAATAATAATAATTAATTAATAATAATTAATGATAATAATTATTAATAATAATAATTAATAATAATAATTATTAATAATAATTATTATTAATAATAATAATGATAATAAATAATACCAACACTAATATTACAGATTTATCTTGGATTCCAACTCATCTCCTATACCCTACCTAAAAATGAGCTTTAAATTGAATATTCTCTGTACAGATGAACCCTGTAATTCACAGGGGACAGGTTCCTTTGGGCAACTTGAATCCAGAAGCTATGGCTAATAAGAAATTTTAAATGTCTGAATTACTGAAATATTTTCTGTATACTGTAATTAAACATTGCTCTAATCTGCTTAGTATTGATATTCATAAGAAGGAATGAGGGGACATGTACTATGCAAGTACCACAATGGGCACCAGGAAAAAATGTAAATGATCAAAGCTATCCACTAAACAGCCTTCTGTAAAAAGCATAATCAAATCCCCTGGATTATGAAGCATGGGAATTCAGGGTTTGATTGCATGTCACAGTCATGATGCTACCAATGTCGCTGTCATTTCATCCATACTGAACAAGTTTTAAGTGTCCTAAAGCACTCATAGGCAGGCAGGGAAACATTCTCTTTCAGCTTCAAGTCATAAAAGACACCTGCCAGTGCTGAGATGTCATCAACCAATTAACAATAGAGGATAAGGGTAACAGGTGGGGTCACTAGAGGGCCATGTGATTTTTATACTAAATTTTACAGGAGTATTAGAGCGAATTTACCCCCTCTACATAACATAACCATGTTGCTCTCTGGGCCTTATGAAAGCCATGCCTCCTGATAGCCAACATACTTTCTGTGGCTCTTTACATCATCTATTGGTGCCAAAATATCTGGTACAGGAAACAATGGATGGAGGTGACATGCCCTTCCATCTAGGTTTCTCCAACTACTGTTAGTGGATAAGGGAAAGCATGGTTAGCCAAATGTGAGTACCACTGAATTCGTGGTTACATGAATTCCATTCACCTTCTCGATTCACTGAATATCTTTGCTGAGCAGTCTTATAGCCTCCTCACACTCATGAAGCCAGAAACCAACAGCAGCAACAGCATCAACAATGTAAGCATCATCAGTAGTGATGGCTGCATTAGCAGTCATGGCAATGACATCAGTGTCAGCAGCAACAGTGACACAAGGAAAGTCTAGTTATTACATTCCAAACCATGTCACAGGCTATAAGCCACAGCAAATTTTGATTAGGGAAATGACCCTAATACAGTGGTACCTCGAGTTACGATGGTCCCCAAAATCGCCCTTTTATGTAAGTTTATTTTTTTAAATGCTTTTGTAAGTATATTTTTGGGGGTGTAAAAGGACTAGTCTATTTTACATTATTCCTTATGGGGATAAATTCGTTTGGTAATTGCACTTGAACAGCATTCTCGAACGAAAAAATATCGTAACTCGAGGTACCACTGTATTTAGGTCAAAAATAATAGAGAGGAGGGAGGGTATTTAAATTTGATCCAAAGAAAGGGATGTAAACTCTGATTCATTGTATCAAGAGCCTTTTAATGCTCTAAGGAGTCCCTTGGCAAGAGCTGAAATGTATAGTTATAAAAAATTATATGCTTTTACATGAGATTTACCGTAATATAATACAAACCAAAATGCATTTTCTATTTTTTTTTAAATAATAAGAACACTTTAGAACAAAATTAAATGAATTAAAAGAGGTTCCTCTACCAGAATTTCAGCTTGAATGGAAAGATCACATTCCAATTCATTTATACAAGTATGAGTCACAGTGTTCAGAAAGGTTCTAAATTATGGTTTGTTTGTTTTTGCCCATAAAAGAAAAATGTTAATTTTTTAAAACAAAAACCACAAAACACAAGTGCACTGTTCTGAACAAGAGATCACAGTTCAATATCATGTTTTACCTTTCTTGGTAAACACAAACACCTGGCAGTAAAAAAACACATGATAATATCAGACACCTGAAAGTAACAAACACAAATTAGCTTAATGTACATTTCTAATCCTAAGTCTGCCCAAAATACATTGTATAACTATGGACTTTTCCACATATTTTATTATATACCATAACAACATACAATGTATTATGTAATGTCATGGAAATTAAACTTTATTTGCTTTACAGTACCAAACACCTGCTAGTGACAAACACCTGCCAATGATAAACACCTGACAGTGACAAACACCTACTGGCAACAAACATCCACTAATACTAAACATCTGCCGGTAAGAAACACCTGCCAGTAACAAACACCAATATTAAACATCTACCAATTACAAATACCTGCCAATTACACCCCCTGACAGTAACATACACCTGACTGTAACAAGACAATAACAAGCACCTGCCAGTAAATAACATACCACGATATTTCAATGTTAATTGTACAGTTCCTTGTGTTCGTCTTACTTGGAAATACAAATAAGCAGGTGTTTATTAAATTTCAAGCTATATGCCAACACGTCTCCATCCAGCAGGTACGTCAGAGAGAACACAGGTGTTGAGCAGTGTTGGTGCTGTTGTTGTTGTTAGGGTTGTTAAGGGCTACAAAAGCTTATGCCTTGTTGAACCCTTCCTCCCGGGAGTCCAGGAATAATATATGGCTCTAATTTAAGAGGATTATATAAATTTTAATCATGTGGAATCTAATTTAAGAGGAAATAGTTTCCTCCCCATAAAAAGCGGAAACGAGACAATAAGTTCCCAGTTAGGTCAGGTGAGTTCCTGTTGCCTAAATCCCATGTCTGAGTCAACGACAACAGGCTTTAGGTGAGATGGTATAGCAGCTGCAACAACCAGAACAAATATGACACCTCACCAACACCTCTCAACACTTGCTTTGGCTCCGACTTCGGCGACAACTGAGTTACATCATCCTATAATCGTGAAGCACTAAACTCGTATGTGTCATACAGCACCTGGAGAATGAGAGCGTAGCTCCAATTCTTTGAATCCAAAGCCCCTCACAATGAGGAGTATCTATATTTTTTCACATCAAACTATTATTTACCACAATAATTTTTTCCATTATTTAAATATATATTCAACATCAAATTGTAAATGAATATTTTACTATTATTAACATTTTTATTATATCCGGCAGCCTGAAATGCTATAATTATCGGCCACCATGAAAATCAAGGGTGCTGGCTTTATTAATACCGTACTTTGGTAAATTTGGTTACGTACCATTCTGTAATTCCCCAGATCTATAGTCAAATTAAATTTGACTGGATTTTATTGTAAATGTGCCTTTCTAATATTCGTCTAGCTAATCTATGCATTCGAATGAAAATTCTGAATCATTTCTACCTCAAGGCCACTCGATCCATGGCCTTGCAAGACGGAAACTGAAAATTTTGTCATTACTGAACACTATATGAGCCATATTTTGGTGCTACTCTCGTCTATATAACATTGTACAAGGTTAATACAAGATCTGTTTGTCAGCTATCTTATTTAGCTCCTCTATATAGTGCAATTTTTGTCGTAAATGTCATTGAAAAATGAAACAAGCCACTGACTTTTTTGGGGTTATCGTAGGTAATTTACACATGTTACTATGTATGATAATTTGTGTAACTATTTATGTGTACCTGTATATTGTGTGTGCTAGGTGAGCTCCGCACACCCAATAATAATAATAATAATAATAATAATAATAATAATATAATGTTTATTTCTACATGTACGTACATGTACAAGATATACAGGCCTAGTTGACATCAGTGACATAATACTATATAGAATGCCCCTTAAGTTATTATGCAGAGCATTAAGTTAATTTTGTCCCCAGGATGCGACCCACACCAGTCGAATAGCATCCAGGTGCATCGAGCGACGGGACATTTGCAGTATATTCATCATAAATATTAAGCTCACTCAATAATATAACCATGGATCACAATGGGAAACTAATGTTTCCATCCCCTGCCATGCACATTGCACACCCGTGACAATAACCCACTCTACTCCACTATAAAAGACTTCCCATACACTTTTCGATTTTTGATGAACTTTTTCAATTGCATTTGCAGAGAAAATATCAGTATGCGTGCGGCCAGCAGTAACAGCCTAGTTGATCAGGCTCTGGTCCAACATGAGGCCTGGTCACAAACCGGGCCGCGGGGGCGTTGACCCCTGGAATTCTCTCCAGGTAAACTCCAGGTAATGCAGAGGAGCTTCATAAGAGAGCTGACTGTACTGTCAGGGTGGAAAGTTGATGTACTCAGGTTAAATATCTGGTTGACAGTTTTATAAGATGACAAGCAAAAGCTTGCAGGCTGTGAGGTGTCTCTCACCTCACAAAACAAAATGTCTTCTGAGGTTTTCGTTTATAACTAGCATTAATGGATTCATGGGGAGGGAAGCGCTAAACCTTTAGGGGTCCTATAGCGCCTGGAGGGGATGGCACGCATTCAGGTTCGATCCAAGGAAAAGGATCGCAGGTCCAGTTCCTTTGATCGAGAGCCCCCCCTTACCGGCATCAAGGAACTCCCCTTAAGGGGCTTATATAATTTCAGAACGTTTGATCTGATTGGCTTTCAATTTTCATCGCTGGTTTACTGCAAATCACTCGTTCTCTCTAGGCTGGAGTACTGCTGTACACTAACGGCCTCTTTCAAGGCAGGCGAAATTGCAGACCTGGAAAATATACAGATAACTTTTACTGCATGTATAAGTACTGGGAAAGGTTGAAGTCCCTTATACTCAATGGAACGCGATACATGATAATGTACACTTAGAAAATCCTAGAGGGACTAGTCCCAAATCTGCACACGGAAATTACTACCTGCGATAGCAAAAGACATGGTGCAACATTTCCTTAGTGACATGAGTACACTAAGAGACACCTCAGTAAGTGTCAAGGCCCCAAGACTGTTCAACTGCCTCTCAGCATACATAAGTAAAGGGGATTACCAATAGACCCCTGGCTGTCTTCAAGAGGGAGTTGGACAGATACCCAGTGGTATTAGCGGAACTAACATTTTGTTTAGCGGATTAGCGTTTCCGCTAACTTCGAAAAGCGGACCAATTAGCTTCCGCTAAATAAAGTTCCGCTAACTTTGAGTCCGATAAAAAAAAATCATACGTTGTTGGTAGACGGAAAGTAATGCCTTTTCAATGGCGCACGTGTTTGTTCCTGTTTGTTGTGGGCGTTTCTCCAACAGACAGTCAGGTACGTTATTGGCTGACTACGTGTAAACGTGACTTGTCAATGCAGCAGCAGCAGAATTGTTATAGTCTTACAGTGTCAACGATCACTAGGGTGCGTTGTCACTTATCATTATGAACAGGGGAGACGTTTCTGTTCCGCCTGAGGGTGTTGTCGAGGAGTCTGCAACGGCTGGATGACTATTTTGTCCTCAAGTCAAGGGATACGAAGAACGCCAATATTTTGTACTTCCTGTGTGTCATGTGCCAGCCCAAGGAGACCATCATCAAGGGACAGGCGGTGAGTCTCTGCAACTTTGAAGTCTCATGTTAAGAGGAAACACTCAGCACATGCCATCAAGTTTGAGGAGAGAATCAAGGCTGGATCTTCCCGTGGAAAACACAGGCAATCTTCTTGTGGCAGCGCCACTAACAGGAGCAGCAGCCAGTCGTCACAGCCGCCTGCAAAGAGAGCACGCCAGACCACCATTAGTTTGTTGCTGCTGGCACTGGCGTCCGTCAGTCCATGGTGGGCACAAAAGCCGTACCCTGGCCAGGAGGATTTTGGTCAGCCATAAACAGCTGGAGGATTATCTTATAAGGTATTTATGAGTTATAAGCGTTTATTAAACTACTACTATAGCTTTTTTGACATTTTCTTAATTTTGGTGGGTATTGCAAGTTATGACAGTTTATAAGTACAGTACCTTTCCCAGTGTTGTAAAGTAGCCAAGTAACACTACCTCACTACTCTACTTGACTAACTTTTCTCGGTGTTTACTTTTCAACAATTATTGATGATGTAACGAGTAACGTATCGTTATCAGATTGTAGTGAAGTAAAAGTAACAACAGACTTCAGTACTTAAGTAAAAGTAAAGCTAGTGAGCAATTTCAGTACTTTTTAAAAAGTAAATACCGAAAAAAGTTACTTAAGTAGTTTTACTTGGTTACTTTACAACACTGGTACTTATACTGGAGTTGCACATGTCAAAGCCAGTCATAGCATGAGCCAGTTCAAGAAGAGAGCCAAAAGGTACCTAATGAATGTAGCGGCAGAAAGGTTAGTTAGTTTAGTTTGATATCTTTATTATGCACCCCATACCCATCCTGTGGGCGGTAGTCAAAAGATTACAGAGGTACATAATGGGTCCAGGGACTGGACCTCAAAGTTTGATAGCTGAGCAAGTTACAAAGGTAATGAACTCAGATGGTCACAATCATGACAAGTTACAAAGGTATTTGCAGATTACAGAGGTATATATAGGGTCCAGAGACTGGGCCCCATTGTTTTGATAGCTGAACAAGGTACAATGGTAATTAATTCACTAGTTACAAGGTAATGAATCATGTAAGTAAATTTACTTACGTCTGTACATGGTTGCACTCATGAACAAATTATAAAGCAATGAGCAATCTATTAGTCTACACCCAGCCACAACTGTAATGAGTTATTGGTGCAAATTTTAATTGTTGGGTCACACACACACACACATATACATATACACATACACACGCATACATGTATATACATACACACATACACATACAAACATGTACATACACACACACACACACACACGTGTCAATGCTTTATTTACAGGAGCAAAGTCAGGGTATTTTTCCAGAATGGTCTGTAATATACCACTGTGGATAAAATACTTTGACATATCTTGAACATTTCTGAATGAGTAGTCTCTGAATTCATTAATTTTATCGCACTCCAGTACATAATGACGCAGGGTGTGACAATAGTCCAACTGGCAAAGTTTACATCGGGAATCACCATGTACATTGCGCGCCGAAATATATGTATTTTTATTTACGTAATGACGTTATGGACGCATAACGCATTTTTTTCTTTGATAATGGTGTTGAGGACACACAAGGATCCATAATAAAGTATATTATACAAATTTAAACGAGGGTAAACAGCACGTCTTCTTTGAAACCTAACATATTTTTTGGAGGGAAAGGAGGAGGAGGAGCACGACAGTAGTAATAACAGTGGTAGTAGTAATAGTAATGAGGAAGTAGCAGCAGTAATGGTAGAACAAGTAGAAGTAAGAGTTAGGAGAGACTAGTAGCAGTAGTGTAAAAATTAGTAATAGTGGTAGTGTATAAGAACAAATGATCATAGGAGCAATGAAGGAAGTCTACTGTCGCATGGGCTTAGGGCATAGCCCAGGGGCAGAACCCACCAAGGCAGAAGACAGGAAAGACAAAATAAAAGATAATGCAGATGACATATGAAATGAAAAGAGAGGATGCGGCAAGGCTTAAATCAAATTACTGGTGTTCTGAAGTTTAGAACGTAGTGGGCACGTTTTGAACGTAATGGGAAAGGTAGCTATCTATACGAATGAAGCCACAACTAAGACTGATGTTAGGAAAGTTGAGTGTAATCGCTACTTCAACAAGATTACCTTTGTAACTTGCCATGATTGTGACCAGGTCTACCTGGAGTTCATTACCTTTGTAACTAGTTCAGCTATCGTAACTTTGGGGTCCAGTCCCTAGACCCATTATGTACCTCCGTACTACCGCCCACAGGATGGGTATGGGGTGTATAATAAAGATATTAAACTAACAACAAGACGGCGTCGTTGTAGGCCAGAAAGGTAGAGGGTTTTAGCAGAGAACCATTTAATAGGATGCTGTGATCTCTGAAATGATAGCTATAGGAATGCAGTTAGAAGCCTGAGTAGATCTATAACCCACTATGATAACATGAATGTAGATAAGTATGTTTATGGAGCAACTTGCAATGTGAACAGACTGACTGATGTTGTAGTGGCCAGGCTTCGGCTTGGCTACAAGTACTTCTGGCAGTTTGGGAGATACACAGATGATGATCAAACTAAATGCAAATTATGTGATCAGGCATATGGTCACTGTCTTGAACACTATGTGCTGAATTGTCCACTTATTGAGGAATATAGAGATAGACAGTATAATAACCTATGTGACATGTCAAGATATCTTATTAGTGAAGGTAAGATACCACTTATTCTAAGCAAATTTCCTAAATTTGCTTGTAACAGATAAGTGAACTGTAGATATAAATCCAAATTAATTTCCATGAACGTGCCTATCTGTGCTCATGATAATGCGAGCACAGATGGACATGTTTGTGGAGCAACTTGCAATGTGAGCAGACTGACTGATGTTGTAGTGGCCAGGCTTAGGCTTGGCTACAGGTACTTCTGACAGTTTGGGAGACAGATGATGATCAAACTAAATGCAAATTATGTGATCAGGCATATGGTCACTGTCGTGAACACTATGTGCTTAATTGTGCACTTATTGAGGAATATAGAGATAGACAATATAATAACCTATGTGACATGTCAAGATATCTTATTCATGAAATAAGATACCTGCTTGTAACAGATAATTGAAATGTAGATATGAATCCAAATGTACAATTGTTAACCCCTTTGGGGCCTAGTGCCTAGGCCTTTTGTGTATCCATATGCTCTTGCGCTACCGTCCACAGGATGGATATGGGGTGCACAATAAACTAGCCACTTCGGTGGCAAAATCTAAAAAAATCTCTGACATGACAGAAAGAAAACATTGTTGGCGTCACCAAGGCGAACACACCTCTTGATGAACTGTTCATTATTATTATTAATTAATATTATTATTATCATTATTGTTATAATTATTGAGTTTTATTATAATTATTATTATTCTTTATTACTATAATTCATCATTATTATTATTAATTATTATTATTATTATTTAACTCGAGGCCGACTCCAATGAAGGAAGGGTGACCCAAAGAAGAAACCACATTCGCCATCATTCAATCGCTGTACTCACCTATTTGTACTCACCTATTTGTGGTTGCAGGGGTCGAGTCATAGCTCCTGGCCCCGCCTCTTCACTGATTGATACTAGGTCCTCTCTCTCCCTGCTCCATGATCTTTATCAAACCTCGTCTTAAAACTATGTATGGTTCCTGCCTCCACTATGTCGTTTCTAGGCTATTCCACTTCCCTGACCAACTCTATGACTGAAGAAATACTTCCTAACATCCCTTTGACTCATAGGAGTCTTCAACTTCCAATTGTGACCCCTTGTTTCTGTGTCCCCTCTCTGGAACATCTTGTCTCTGTCCACCTTATCTATTCCTCGCAGTATTTTATATGTCGTTATCATATCTCCCCTAACCCTCCTGTCCTCTAGTGTCGTCAGGCCGATTTCCCTTAACCTTTCTTCGTAGGACAATCCCCTTAGCTCTGGGACTAGTCTTGTTGCAAACCTTTGCACTTTCTCTAATTTCTTGACGTGCTTGATCAGGTGTGGGTTCCAAACTGGTGCTGCATACTCCAGTATGGGCCTGACGTATATGGTGTACAGAGTCTTGAATGATTCCTTAGTGAGGTATTGGAACGCTATTCTTAGGTTTGCCAGCCGCCCGTATGCTGCAGCAGTTATCTGATTGATGTGTGCCTCAGGAGATGTGCTCGGTATTATACTCACCCCAAGATCTTTTTCCTTGAGTGAGGTTTGCAGTCTTTGGCCACCTAGACTATACTCTGTCTGCGGTCTTCTTTGCCCTTCCCCGATCTTCATGACTTTACATTTGGCAGGGTTAAATTCAAGGAGCCAGTTACTGGACCAGGCTTGTAGCCTGTCCAGGTCTCTTTGTAGTCCTGCCTGATCTTCGACTGATTTAATTCTTCTCATTAACTTCACATCATCTGCAAACAGGGACACTTCTGAGTCTATCCCTTCTGTTATGTCATTCACATATACCAAAAACAGTACAGGTCCTAGGACTGACCCTTGTGGAACCCCACTCGTCACCATTCTGACACCTCGTCACGTACCATGACTCGTTGTTGCCTCCCTGTCAGATATTCTTTGATCCATTGCAGTGCCTTTCCTGTTACGTGTGCCTGATCCTCTAGCTTTTGCATTAACCTCTTGTGAGGAACTGTGTCGAACACCTTCTTGCAGTCCAAGAAAATGCAGTCTATCCACCCCTCTCTCTCGTGTCTTACTTCTGTTACCTTGTCATAAAACTCCAGGATTTTCCTTCCCTGAAACCGTGCTGGTTGTCGTTTATAAGCTTGTGTCTTTCTAGGTGCTCCACCACTCTCCTCCTGATGATCTTCTCCATGACTTTGCATACTATACACGTCAGTGACACAGGTCTGTAGTTTAATGCCTCGTGTCTGTCTCCTTTCTTAAAAATTGGGACTACATTTGCCATCTTCCACGCCTCAGGTAGTTGCCCAGTTTCAATGGATGTGTTGAAGATTTGTGTTAGTGGCACACACAACATCTCTGCTCCCTCTCTAAGGACCCACGGAGAAATGTTGTCCGGTCCCACCGCTTTTGAGGTATCGAGTTCACATAGCAGCTTCTTCACCTCTTCCTTGGTTGTGTGTATTTCATCCAGCACTTGTTGGTATACCTCCCTATTCTGAATTCCTGGAGTCCTTCCTGTCTCCTCTGTAAATACTTCTTTAAATCTCATGTTGAGCTCCTCACATACCTCTTGGTCGTTTCTTGTGAACTCCCCACCTTCCTTCCTCAGCCTGATTACCTGGTCCTTGACTATTGTTTTCCTCCTGATGTGGCTATACAACAGCTTCGGGTCAGACTTGACTTTTGTTGCTATGTCATTTTCATATTGTCGCTGAGCCTCCCTTCTTACCTGTGCATATTCGTTTCTGGCTCTTCGGCTAATCTCTTTATTTTCCTGGGTCCTTTGTCTTTTGTACTTTTTCCATTCTCTATTACACTTAGTTTTTGCCTCCCTACACCTCTGGGTGAACCAAGGACTCGTTCTGGTCTTCCCATTACTTCTGTTTCCCTTGGGGACAAACCTCTCCTCTGCCTCTTTGCATTTGGTTGTCACATATGCCATCATTTCTTTTACTGGTTTTCCTGCCAATTCTCTCTCCCACTGAACGTCTTGTAGGAAGTTCCTCATGCCTGTGTAGTCCCCCTTTTGTAGTTTCGTTTCTCCCTTCCTATTCCTGCTCCCCTCCACTTGTAGCTCAACTATATAATCAAAACACAGAACCAAATGATCACTAGCTCCAAGGGGCCTTTCATACGTGATATCCTCGATGTCCGAACTACTCAAGGTGAATACTAGGTCCAGTCTTGCTGGATCATCCCCACCTCTCTCTCTGGTAGTGTCTCTAACATGTTGATGCATGAGGTTTTCCAGTACCACATCCATCATCTTGGCTCTCCATGATTCAGGACCCCCATGGGGCTCCAGGTTTTCCCAATCAATCTCCTTGTGATTGAAATCACCCATAACTAGTAACTTTACTCTCCCCATGTGGGCTCTTCTGGCTACCTCGGCTAGTGTGTCTACCATTGCTCTGTTGCTCTCGTCGTATTCTTCTCTTGGCCTCCTGCAGTTCTGTGGCGGGTTGTACATTACAGCAATTACCACCTTATGGCCCTCAGACTGAAGTGTTCCTACTATGTAGTCCCTTTCGCCCATTCCATCCATTCCTTTCACTTCCTCAAATCCCCACCTGTTCTTAATGAGCAGTGCAACTCCTCCTCCCCCTCTGCTCCCTCTATCTTTCCTGATGATTTGATATCCGGGTGGAAAGATTGCATCTGTTATCATTCTGGTGAGTTTCGTTTCGGTGAGTGCTATTATGTCTGGGGATGTCTCCTTTATTCTTTCATGCCACTCCTCACATTTATTTGTTATACCATCTGCATTTGTATACCAAACCTTCAACTTCTTTTCTAAAACCGTAGTCTGGGGGGTACGTTGGGGTTGGGAAAGTGGGAGATCTGATGGGGAACTATTGGTGGTTGGTATGAAGGTGGAGTTTGTAATGAGGTGGGTGGAATCATTGGGTATGGCATGTGTGTTTTGGGTTAGATTGTTTGGTTGCATTGAGGTTGTCCAGGTTGGGGGACATCTGAAGGAGGTTGTATTAGAGCTTCCTCCTGAGTCTGGGTTCTCCTGTCCATCTCTCTTTCCTCCTTTTGTCTCTGTACCCTCTCTTTCAGTTTCTGTCTTTCTTCCCGTGTTCTGTCACAGTCGAGATACACCCTCCGGTACTCTGACATATCCCTTAGTCTTGCTTTCTCCTGCAGGATCCTGTTTCGAGTCACTTCTGCTTTAAAAATCACTTTGACTGGCCAGATTCTTCTTCTTGCAAACCCCCCTATTCTCAGAAAATTTGCCAGTTGGGTCATGTCATCTTCTCCTATTGCTTTCATGATGTTTTCAATCGCATTTTTCTCCCCTTGTCTTCTTGCTTCGTAAGTTTCCCCTTCAGCTTCCTGGAGCCCATAAACAAAGACTGATCTCTCTCTTTCATTCTCCCACTGCCTATCCCTATGTAACCCCTGATTCGATTTAGTTGCCTCCATTGCAGCTTTCCTTTCTTCAATCTCTTCACTGTCTGTTATCCCTTGGCCCAGTGGCCTGTCGCTTTCCCTTCTTAACTTTCCCTGTGCACTGCTGTGGTCTGTTAGGGCTTCTACGTATAGCTTAGTTCTCCCTTTTACTACACTCCCCTTGATTGTTCCTGATGTGATCCACTCTTTTTCTCGGGCTCCACGATTGTCTGATAGGGCCTCTGCATACAGTTTCACTCCGTTCTCTACAGTCCTCTTCTTTATGACTGAGGTAGAAGTTTCTGATACCATGTCCACATTGCTTTTTGGTTCTTTAGGCTGTTTCAAATTTTTCAGTTCCTCTTCTAATCTCTGTATCTTAGCCTCTGCTGTTGTGACTTGCTTCTTCCACTTCCTGCTTTCTGCAGCTATCCTCTCCTCCATTATCTTGCTTTCTGCAGCTATCCTCTCCTCCATTTTCATGCTAAGCTCCTCTAGCTTCCTTCCCCACTCATATTCCCTTTTCATGAGCTCTGCTGCCCAATCTTCCTTTGCAGACTCATCCTCCAGTCCCCTAGTTTTCCGTCCTGCTATCTGGGACTCCATTTTTTTATTTTTAAGATGCCACAGAGTGAAACACTATGTATTTCTGTGTGGTTGTTTTGTGGTGTGATTGCCTGAGTATTTGTGTGGGGGTGGAGGGAGGGAGAGGAGAAACTGGAGACAGTACAGTGGGGAAATGGAAGAGAGGTGGGGAGAGGGAAAGAGGGGGGATTATGTGGAGAGAGTGAAGGAGGGAGAAGCAGAGGTGGAGAGAGAATGGGAGAGGGAGAGGGGGAGGAGGTGGGTGGGGAGGGAGCAGGGGGAAAGAGTGTGTGTGGGCCTGTGTGTGTGTGTTAGTTTGTGTATGTGTGTGTGTGTGTGTTTTAGTCACCATTTTGTCCTAGGCACATGTCGATTAGTGTGTGTGTGTGTGTGTGTGATAGTTTTGTGTGTGTGTGTGTGTGATAGTTTTGTGTGTGTGTGTGATAGTTTTGTGTGTGTGTGTGTGATAGTTTTGTGTGTGTGTGTGCGTTAGTTTGTGTGTGTGTGTGTGTGTGTCTTTCTATAAGTGTGCTGACCTAGAACTGGAAGAACGGGAGGCAATCAGGCTCGATCCAAAGGGGAGGTCAGCTCCAATTCCTTCGACCAAGAGCCCACCGGCTCTGAGAACCTCCCTCTGGGAGATACTTTAAATTCAACATGGTTAGGTGAGAACAAAGCATTACTATCAGTTACACGACATGTGGCTGATATCATTTTTATTCAGATTATAGTTGTAGAAAAATTAAGGCTTAAGCTACCGCGTTTAGGTGAAGATATACACACTCTCATTGTGAGGGAAAAGTTCATTAGATAGGAGTAGTGGAAGTATGAATGTATGGTGGTGGTAGTTTTGTTGGGTAGTTATGCCATCCCAGGTTACACAGCCATTCACAACTGTAGGACAGACCAGCGAGGGGGTGGAACAGCAATATATTATACAGATCAACTCGAATGTATCGAAAATTCTTGTACAAGGGATGAACATGGAGAATATATTATAGCTAAATTTAAATCAAAAGACCTGCAAAAACCCTCACAGTGATAAACATCTACAGATTACCACAGTCAAACATCCGCCACTTTAGTGAAAAACTAGGAAACCTGATAATCGATTCACGCCTTAACAAAGATCATTTGCTGCTCACAGGAGATTTCAACATAAATCTCCTACATGACCAAGACCCGCAGGTAACTGAATTCACAAACACTATGAGCAACTGCTTATTACTACCAACAATATCAAAACCTACAAGAATCTCCGATAATAGTACCTCGTTACTAGACCACATCTGGACTAACACAATATCTCCTCTAAAATCAGGCATAATCACAGAAAACACCACAGACCACTACCCTACCTTTCTCATAACTAACCTAGGCATTCTGCCCCAAGAAATTGCAAAGTTACCTTCAGACTACATAATGAGTCTGCTGTTAATAATTTTATATCAGCTATGACGAACATTGACTGGCTTAATGAATTGGAAACACATTCAGATACTAATGAATGCATCAAGAACTTTCTTAAAAACACATAACCTCTATAACAGACATTGCCCGAAAAAACTAAACAGATCACAGCTAAGAGACTTAACAATCCCTGGCTAACACCCAGCATCCTTAAATCCATAAATAAGAGGCACCAATATGAAAAACAATATAGAAGGGGTCTAATAACCAGAGAACAATCCAAACGCTACTCATCAATCCTTACTAGCCTGATAAGAAGGTCCAAAAATTGTATTATGAGAACAGACTCCAGACCGTAAAAGGTGATATAAAAAAGACCTGGAAAACCCTATCTACAATTAGGAAATAAAAAGATATCCATGAACAATACCATCAAATTATCAAAAACAGACGAACCCTACTCACCAACTGAGACAGCAAACAGACTTAATGTTTTCTTCTCCACCATAGGAAAGAATCTAGCGAGTAGGATCCCAGCTCGAACACTCGTCCAACAGACTACCTCACCAACACCTACCCAGATACACTATTCCTAGCTCCTACCAACTCAATTGAAGTCTCACTCATAATCAACACCCTTAAAAACAAAGCAGGAGACATAAACAGCTTACCACTCTTTATGTACAAAAGCTACAATGTACTGTCACCAATTATAGCAGCATTATTCAATAAATCCATTGAATCTTCAACCTTCCCATCAATTCTCAAAATAGCTAGGGTCACCCCGATCCACAAAGGAGGTGACCAAGCTGACAAACAATTATAGACCAATCTCAAATTTACCACTGCTTTCTAAAATCTTCGAAAATTAATTCATAAACAGATCTATTCCTACCTCGTCTCACACAATGTACTAAACCCCGTCAATTTGGATTCAGGACCAACAAGAGCACAAACGATGCTATAACACCATGTTAGAGTTAATATACACCGCACTTGAGAAAAAAGAGTTCCGCTGGGAATCTTCATAGACCTAGCAAAGCATTTGATACAGTCGACCATGATTTATTGCTCAAAAAATTAGCGCACTATGGTATTAGGGGCACCCCTCAACTACCTAAAGTCGTACCTTAGCAACAGAAGTCAGTACGTGAACACAAATGGAGAGAACTCTTCCACACAACAAATTACAGTCGGTGTCCTCAAGGCAGTGTCCTGGGGCCACTCCTATTCCTCATTTACATAAATGACCTACCGAATGCATCACAACTTCTCAAACCCATTTTGTTTGCAGATGACACAACATATGTCTTCTCTCACCCAAATCCAGTCGTACTAGCCAACACGTTAATGCCGAATTACAGAAAATATCAACATGGATGATGACAAATAAGCTTACTCTCAATACGGACAAGACCTACTACATTCAGTTTGGAAACAAAGTTGCAAATGTTCCACTTAACATAACGCTAAATGGTTCACCCATCACAAGGCTCACAGAGGGAAAATTCCTAGGAATCCACCTTGACAGTAGTCTTAAATTCCAAACACACATACAACAAATTTCCAAGAAAATCTCAAGGACAGTAGGTATATTATCTAAGATACGCTATTATGTGCCTCAACCAGCTCTCATTGCACTATATCATTCTCTTATCTACCTTATCTCACCTATGGAATCTGTGCATGGGGCTCAACAATTAAATCACCTTAGACCACTCATAACCCGCAAAGGCTGCAGTCAGGATGATAAAAAATTTCCCCACTCTAGACAGCATACTCCACCTATATTCAGAACCTTAAAACTACTCACCATAAAAATATTCATACCTATTCATGTGCCTTCTACATACATAAAACTCTACATGCTAATATCAACCCTGCGCTCAAATTCCCTCAACAACTTTAATAGGTCCCACGAACATGACACAAGACACAGATCACTATTTGACATACCCCGAGTCCATACTAACCAATGTAAAAAAATTTTATGCACATAAAGGGCCCCAGAATCTGGAATTCATTACCAGTAAATATCAAGTTAACCTTGTCGGAAAATCAATTCAAGACTCTTCTCAAAAATCACCTACTCACCCTATACTAAACTGTAACAAACTTCCAAACCCAATATTATTTTACTTAAGATGATCTCAATTTGATATGTTCATCCTCCTTAACACTTGTTGCAATTTCATATCATCATATTGTCATTTAAAATCTTATAGTATCATCATTTTCTTAATTTGAAATAAAATATATATCTAGAAGAAACTCTAAAAACAATTTCTAGTATTGTTATTATACTAGTATAGCATCAACATACTGTAACTTGAAATAAATTATACAACTAGATTAAACTCAACCAATTTCTCTTGTATTGTCTTTTAATAGTATGTATAACCATATAATAATTTAAATAATACAGAACTAGAATAAACTCGATCAATTTCTTTAGCATTACGTACTTAGTGAATAAGTCTCTAGAATAAACTGCCCCTAATGCCATGGCATGCCAGTGGCTCTCCTTGCATTACAGTTTTATAATTGTTTTATAATTGTAACTACCAATAACATTGTACACTTGTAACATGCATAGAAATAAAAATTATTATTATATTATTATTATTATTATTATTATTATTATTATAGTTTGTTGTGGTAGTAAGCCTGAGTAGATCTATAACCCACTATGATAACATGAACATAGATAAGTATGTTTATGGAGCCACTTGCAATGTGAACAGACTGACTGATGTTGTAGTGGCCAGGCTTAGACTTGGCTACAAGTACTTTGGCAGTTTGGGAGACACACAGATGATGATCAAACTAAATGCAAATTATGTGATCAGGCATATGGTCACTGTCTTGAACACTATGTGTTTAAATTTTCCAATTATTGAGGAATACAGAGATAGACAGTATAATAACCTATGTGACATGTCAAGATATCTTATTAATGAAAATAAGATACCAGATATACTAAGCAAATTCCCTAAATTTGCTTGAACAGATAAGTGAACTGTAGATATAAACCATATGTACACCTGTTACCCTTTTGGGGCCTAGTTCCAGGCCTTTTGTGGGTGCACAATAAACTAGCCACTTCGGTGGCAAAATCTAACCAATGCATCTGTGTATTCGTTCTGTTCCTATCTAATTTATTTTGGGATAATGTCTTAAGAGCTTCACTCTTATTTTGGGGTTTTGGACTTAGTTATTCCTGCCTTCAGTTGAATTTTCAGCTAGATCATTTGTTTAATCCTCGCCATTTATTCTAAAGGCCGTACGTCTATCGTGTGAATGATTTATCGAGTGGTGTTTAACTGTTGTTTTTCATTCTAGCCTTGACTGTTGGCTAGGGTCATCCAGCACTTGCGAGAAAGTTTAATGAAGACTTTATCAATGATCAACAAGACTTCACTACACCTCTGACATTGTTCTGGCCCTACAGTTCCACCCTTTTGGGACACCACTCCATCCGCCACACCATTCAGCTAACTACACCCGGGTTCCTGGTGTCTGGGCGAGGCCACAACTTCAACACTGTAGTGGTCAGAGAATCAGTCCACCTCCTCGGCAGAATCTAGAAGCGTGTGGGGAACACCATCTAGTCACGACCAGCTGTGACCCCCCTCCTTCCCTATCAACAACGGCTTCACTTACAGAATCTTTCGAAGCTATGCGCCCAGAACATCGGCACAGCACCATTATATACGTCAAGACATCTGTATAAATTACCTTTGGATCACTAATTATTTATATATTTCATTTTTCTTAGTAGGATTAATTTCATGTTTAATTGTTTAGTATTATTGACTGATGTTTATTATAATAAACTTTATTTTATTATATTATTTACTTTTTTCTATTTCTTTCCATAATTTGGAGCCAGCCTTCACAGCGTATAGACTATATAGGCAAGGTGCATAGCCTACCCATATAATCTTTACATCAATTAATATATGTATATATATATATATATATATATATATATATATATATATATATATATATATATATATATATATATATATATATATATATATATATATATATAATATATATATATACTATATAATTGTGTGTTGGAATATGTAAATTGGTCAATTAGCAAGAACTCACTTTAAAATTAAGCCCTTTCTAAAATTTTCTTAAACGTTTAAAGATATATTTTTAATTTATGGTAATGTAAAAAAATTTTGTACCAAAAGAACCTTAGAATACTTAACTTTATTATAGCAAGAGCAATTTAATTTAGCCTAATCTAACTACTTATTTAGATAAGTTTACAATAATTTAATAACACAATGAAATATTTTTTTTTCGTTAGGTTCAGAATGATTTTGCGACATTATTGGAAATTCGTTTGCCTTATTCGGCAACAAGAGCGTTGTTATTTAAGCTAAAATCGCAAGTTTGATCTATTTGGCACGACATAATATTATATAAAACAAAATTATAATTTAAGTGAAAGAAAAATGCATGAACTGATAATACATTACACAATATGTTGTAGGCGCACATGCTTCATAATTATAGACGGTATTGCATAACATGTTTTCACCATGGCTTTCATTTTCTGTGGCCATGTTTCATACCCATGAGCACACCCTTCACCCCCTCTACCCTCAGTACCCCTTTGACCTTCACAGGTCACTTAATATTAAAACTGAATTTACTATTTAATTTTTCTGTCAACAATACAGTAAAAGCAAGCAGTCAAATATACTTCCGAGTGAACATTTATAACAGGTTTTTGGGTGGTTTTAGTCAACGTGAGGCAATACTTATTCTGGCGTTAACCAAACACTTGTTTCTATCCGTCTCCCTTCAAGGATTTGGGGGTGAGGGGGGGGGTGACTTGATGCCGGTGACTGGCTCTTGATGCAAAGAATTGGGCACGCATACACAAGTACAAGCAAACATTTGGGCACGTACACAATTGCACAATCACTTATTTATATATACAAAGACAACAAACATACATATGCAAACGCATACATACACTTCGAGTGATTTAATCTCTCATTAACTTCACATCATCTGCAAACAGGGACACTTCTGAGTCTATCCCTTCCGTCATGTCATTCACATATACTAAAAATAGCACTGGTCCTAGGACTGCTCCGTGGGTCCTTAGAGAGGGAGCAGAGGCGCTGTGTTTCACTAACCACAATTTTCAACACCTCCATCAAAACTGGGCAACCACCTGAGGAATGGAAGACAGCAAATGAATTCCCCATTTTTAAGAAAGGAGATAGAAACGAGGCACTAAACTATAGACCAGTGTTACTGACGTGTATAGTATGCAAAGTCATGCAGAAGATTATAAGGAGAGTGGTGGAGCACCTCTAACGGAACAAGCTTATAAACGACAACCAGCACTGTGTCACAAACCTACTGGAGTTTTATGACGAGGTAACGGAAGTAATTCACGAGAGAGAGAGGGGTGGGTAGATTGCATTTTCTTGGACTGCAAGAAGGCCTTCGACACAGTTCCTCACAAGAGATTAGTGCAAAAGCTAGAGGATCAGTCACGTATAACAGAAAGGGCACTGCAATGGATCAGAGAATACCTGACCGGGAGGCAACAATGAGTCATGGTACGTGACGAGGTATCACAGTGGGCGCCTGTGACAAGGGGGTTCACAGGGTCAGTCCTAGGACCAGTGCTATTTTTGGTATATGTGAATGATATGACGGAAGGGATAGACTCAGAAGTGTCCCTGTTTGCAGATGATGTGAAGTTAATGAGGAGAATTAAATCAGATGAGGACCAGGCAGGACTACAAAGAGACCTGGACAGGCTGGAGGCTTGGTGCAGCAACTGGCTCCTCGAATTTAACCCCGCCAAATGCAAAGTCATGAAGATCGGAGAAGGGCAAAGAAGACTGTAGACGGTTATACATCACTGCAATGACTACCTTATGTCCCCCAGACTGAATTGTACCTATTATGTAATCCCTTTCGCCAATTTCGTCCATTCATTCCATTTCCTCAAACGCCCATCGGTGCTTATGTATGTATGTTTATGCATGTACATATGTACACTCGGTGGCCACCTTATTAGGTACACCCTTCTAGTACTGGGCCCCTTTGCGACCAGAACAGCCTGAATTCTTCGTGGCATCGATTTAATAAGGAACTGAAAACATTCCTTAGAGATCTTGGTCCCTGTTGACATGACAGCATCATGCAATTGCTGTAAATTTGTCGGTTGCACATTAATGCTGAAAATATCCAATTACACCACATCCCAAAGGTTTACACCAAATTCTGATTCTACCATCTGTATGTCGAAGCAGAAATCGTCATTAATCAGACCAGTCGATGTATTTCCAATGTTCAACTGTTCAGTTTTGGTGAGCCTGTACTCTCTGCAGCCTCAGTTTCCTGTTCTTAGTTGACAAGAGTGGGACCCGGCGTAGTCTTCTGCTGCTGTAGCACATCCACTTCAGAAGAAATGATAGGTGGCCAAAGACTGCAAACCTCACTCAAGGAAAAGGATCTTGGGGTGAGTATAATACCAAGCACATCTCCTGAAGCGAACATCAACCAGATAACTGCTGCAGCATATGGGCGCCTGGCAAACCTGAGAATAGCGTTCCGATACCTCAGTAAGGAATCGTTCAAGACTGTACACCGTGTACGTCAGGCCCATACTGGAGTATGCAGCACCAATTTGAAACCCACACCTGGTCAAGCACGTCAATAAATTAGAGAAAGTGCAAAGGTTTGCAACAAGGCTAGTTCCATAGCTAACGGGAATGTCCTATGAAGAAAGGTTAAGGGAAATCGACCTGACGACACTGGGGGACAGGAGAGATAGGGGGGATATGATAACGACATACAAAATACTGAGAGGAATCGACAAGGTGGACAGAGACAGGATGTTCCAGAGATGGGACACAGCAACAAGGGGCCACAGTTGGAAGTTGAAGACTCAGATGAATCACAGGGATGTTAGGAAGTATATCTTCAGTCACAGAGTTGTCGAGAAGTGGAATAGTCTGGGGAAGTGATGTAGTGGAGGCAGGATTCACACATAGCTTTAAGAAGAGGTATGATAAAGCTCATGGAGTGGGAAGAGTGACATAGTAGCGGCCAGCGAAGATGCGGGGCCGGGAGCTGTGAATCGACCCCTGCAACCACAACTAGGTGAGTACACACACGAGGCGAGAGCATTGCAACTTTTATGGAGTACGTTGATAGTAAAGAGTTTGGTCCGCTCAGTCGATATGATGGCAGTATACCAGTACACCCAGCGCTGTTAAGAGGACCTCTTGCTGCTGCTGCTGCTTCATGTTATATAGTGCTGTGTCACTGTATACTGCGCTTCAGTGGTAAGAAGAATTCATTTGCTAATTCGTTGTATTCTAAATTCAGAATTATCTAATGCTAATAAACCACACGTTCGTTGGTTTAGTTGAAATATAACTTTTTCCGTTATTTCTGGACTCGATAACACATTGCTGGATTTGTTGCGTTTGCATTTAACGTATTTGTCTATTGATAATGGTGATGTTTTTCTATCTGATGTATCTAAAATTTGAATTTGAAATCATTAACTAATAATAGGTAGAATATGTTATGGTATACTTCAAGGACAACGTACAATAACTTTTCCGATTTTAATTGTGCAGTATATCAAGGGCAAAAAAAAAAAAAATGTTGCCACAGTGCTAGTGTTGATACTCTAAAACCTTACTTTAATCTCACTATAAGGGGGATTAAAGTATCTTTAATAGGGTATGTACAGGTGAAATGCAGTCTTAAAGGATCTTCGTGCAGTTTATAGACATTAAACCTAACAAATAACCTAAACAGCTGCCAGAGCGGTTTTTGAGAAGCAACTTTGTGTTTAGCTGTGTTATCTCCTCGTGCATACGTTGTATGACACACAGGTTTAGCGCCTGTTATTTTTATGTAATAATATTCTGCGCATATACACTTTGAGGTATATACAGTATATATTTATTTTTTATGTTGAGTTTAGAGAAGTGGGGGAAGTTAAGTGGGCCGTATGCTACAGTTTCCGTGCGCGGAGTACGAAAATAAATCGAAAAATATTGAAAATGAGTTTTGTTGACAGAAAAATAGTTTAAGAATCTGTCAACATTTTGGTGAAAATCCCATTGTAATACGATGTTTCTAAAGCAAATTATAGCTATTTGAAATATATTATGTTACGACGCCGCACAACATAAAAAGCATGACCACGCGAGATGAATTATTTTTTTGTTTGCTTTTTTGTTTTTTTCTGTCTATTTTTCTTTCTAATACACTAAATTTACCACTCAACATCATTGAAAGTGTGGGCGGGGCTTAATGCAGAGGTGGGCGGAGCCAAGTGGCTGGCAGATAAGGACTGTAATTGCTTCATCAGCAGTGCGCTGTAAAACCCCTGTGGTTTAGCGCTTCTATTTGATTATAATAATAATTCATCAGCAGTTTGGCACTCCCAACAAATATCTTTATACTGAGATTATTATTACTAATACACTTTATCCACTTATACCATTTATTCAATAAATATATCAGACATAAGATATGTAAGATAAAAGCATAATAAAGATTGCCAAAATAATAATAATTACATAATATGAGAGGCAGTCATCGGAGACCTTGTCTAGCGATGTTTCTGCTGATAACTGTACAGTTTTCTTTATTGCCTCTCTGGTATACTCAAAGAAAACGGTATTTTAGCACGGTAAACAATAAGAAATCACTTAAAAATGTAAGTAATGCATAGAAAAAGACCAAAATAGCGCGATTTTCATGAATCTTTTGACGTAAATGTGGCGTGAGCGCGTCTCCGCGATTATCTCGAAAGTAAGATTTTGGCTTATTGTTTGATCCCTCTCCATTATTAATGATTAAATTGAAATGATTTTCACAGGGAACGTAAAGCAAATTGTGTTTGTACGTATTTACAAAGGAAACAAATTTGGAATATCTCAAATATTTTTTATTTTGTGGGGGGGGGGGGTAAAAAGGCAGATATTTTGGTGAGTGTCAAAAGCGTTACAAATTTATTTTTTTTCGGCATGAAGATAAGCTATCTTACATTCATTGAATCCATAAATAATTCGTGTTAGACGTATTCTACGAGTGGGAAGTGTCCCCAGTGCCGCAAGTGCCACCAGACCGGAATACGATGCTGCCATTTGTCATAATCAGTATTTTTTTATCTCTGTTGTTTGTTGGCCGATCTTTTTGAAACTTTCTCACATCTTGTTAAGTACATGCTTCTAAACGTATACCAAAAAGCAAAAAAATCGGACGAAAATAACGGATATGCCATGAGCAAATCCATACGGCCCTTAAGTGTTAGGCATCTCTGCCTGCGGTGTTGTCATTTCACCGAGAATTTACTTGGTACTTGTGTATTAGTAGACCATTGTGGGTCACGAAATCGTAATGACACGATTGCAAACAAAGCCCAGTGGCTTACGCGACAGTCTGGAGTTTTGAGACTCTGACCGCGGGTTCGAACCCCACCCGTGGTATGGTTTGGTTTTAGACCATTGTGAGTCGTAGCCTGTGGAACAGGATCAAAGAACCTCAGTGGAAATAAGCCAGATGATGGTGGATTTATTGGGTTATCCTAAATTATTAACCTTCCGAGTTAATAATCCGAATAAAAAATCTTCTATGGTATATTATGTGTGTTATCAAACAAAAAAAATCATTCTCCTCCCCTCTCCAGGTATACTCCAGGTATGTTAACAAAACACTTGAATCAGGGGGCGTGTAAGTACGTTTATTCAGTTATACATAAATACAGTTACATAGATTATCATACATAGCAGCATATGTGTAGAGAACCTAGGATAATCCCCAAAAAAGTCAAAGTGACTTATTTCCATTGGGGTCCTTTTAATAATAATACCTTATTATTATACTATAAAGGAGATAATATCTTATTATTATACTATAAATGGTAGAAGCATTGAGCGTGTTTCTTTACACCTGTTGTTTATGTTCACCCATCAGTAAAATGGGTACCTGGGTGTTAGTGGACTGGTGTGGGTCGCATTAGAAATCTTCCGTATGAAGAAAGATTCAAGTCCCTTAAATTACATTCACTTGTAAGACGAAGAATGAGGGGAGACATGATCGAAGTGTATAAGTGGAAGATGAGTATTAACAAAGGGGATATAAATAAAGTCTTGAGGATATCTCTCCAAGAGAGAACCCGCAGTAATGGATTCAAATTAGACAAGTTTAGATTTAGAAAGGATATAGGAAAGTATTGGTTTGGAAATAGGGTAGTTGATGAGTGGAACAGTCTGCCTAGTAGGGTTATTGAGGCTAAAACCTTGGGTAGTTTCAAATTTACGTTGGACAAATACATGAATGAGAGGGGTTGGATTTGAGTGGGACTTGCACATGGGTAAATTGAATTTTCAGATCTTATTGCTTGGGTAGCATTGAAAATTGGGTTAGGCAAATATCCTGTTAGTGGGATGGCTTGTGAAGGACTTGCCTAGTATGGGCCAATAGACCTGCTGCAGTGTTCCTCCTTTCTTATGTTGGTAAATTAGACACATATGCAACACTTGGGTATCTTTATTGAGGAAACGTTTCGCCACACAGTGGCTTCATCAGTCCATACAAAGGAGAATCGTGAAGAACAGGAGGAGTTGAGGTGGTCAGTCCCTCAACCTTGAGTCGATGTCAGTCCATCTCGAGTCGATGTTGTCAGTCCATCTACATCCTTTCTTATATTCTTTGCCCGAAATACTCTGCATAACAAGGGGCTTTCTATATAGTAGTATGTCATTGATGTCAGTTAGGCCTGTATACCTTGTACATGTACTTGTAGTAAATAAAGATATATATTATATTATGTGTGTTAGCTAAAAAAAAATAAAAAGTCATTCTCCTCCCTTTCTGTCGCTACATTCATTAGGTATCTTTTGGCTCTCTTCTTGAACTGGCTCATGCTATGACTGGCTTTGACATGTGCAGGCGTCAACTGAAGATAATAATAATAATATCTTTATTTTTACAAGTACATGTACAAGGTATACAGGCCTAGCTGACATCAGTGACATACTACTATATAGAAAGCCCCTTGTTATGCAGAGCATTTCGGCCAAATTAGGTAAATTTTGTCCCAAGATGCGACCCACACCAGTCGACTGATGAGTGCAAATATCAACGCTTCATAATGATTCTCTTCGAATTGCTTTTTCTCTCTAGGCTGGAGTACTGCTGTACACTAACTGCCTCTTTTAAGGCAGGCGAAATTGCTGACCTGGAGAGTGTACAAAGAAATTTCACGGCACACATAAGTACGATAAGGCACCTAAATTACTGGGAACGGTTGAAGGCCCTTGATCTGTATTCCTGAACGCAGGCGGGGAGATACATGATAATATACATTTGGAAAATCCTAGAGGGATTAGTACCAAACTTGCACACGAAAATCACTCCCTATGAAAGCAAAAGACTCGGCAGGAGATGCAACATTTCCCCAATGAAAAGCAGGGGCGCCTCGAGTACATTGAGAGACAACACAGTAAGTGTCCGGGGCCTAAGACTGTTCAACTGCCTCCCAGCATACATAAGGGGGATTACCAATAGAACACTGGTTGTCTTCAAGAAGGCACTGGACAGGCACCTAAAGTCAGTACCTGACCAGCCGGGCTGTGGTTCATACGTCAGTTTGCGTGCGGCCAGCAGTAACAGCCTGGTTGATCAGACCCTGATCCACCATGATGCCTAGTCTCTGACCGAGCCGCTGGGGCGTTGATCCCCGGAACTCTCTCCAGGTAAACTCCAGGTAAGCAATGTTTACGAACTTGCAAACACTTGCATCCATGGCTACGAGCCAGAATCAATATTACACCAAGGACATTGCGCTTTATTTTTCAGTATCAGTTGTATTCAATTTGGCATAAATATAATTTTATACAACGGACAAATCACCCAGCCCTGACGAGCTATTTTCAAAGCTTCTAAAGGAATATAAAGAGGAACTTAACAAACCATTGACTAGTCTCCCACAGATCACTACAAATGGGTGTCACACCAGGATAAGGAAAAAATAGCAAATATGATGATAATCATTTAGAAGATGGGAGATATGCGCTAAGCTTCAAATTATAGACTAGTCTTCCTATTTTCAATTGTGGGAAAGTTCGTGGACTTAATTGCAGGTGCAATCCGAAGCCACATTGAAAGAAATAATTTGATCAGTGATTCTCAACAATTTTATACTGTGGCGTTCTTGCCTTATGAATTTACTAACCTTTTTTTTTACTAAGGTACTTGAGGTAATAGACCAGGATAAATAATACGATATTGTGTATATGGACTTCAGTAAGGCCTCTAATAGTCTCACACAGAAGTCTAATGAAGAAAATAGCAGCACGTGGTTCAGGAGAAGTTATGTACTGGGTCGAGCCATGGCTTACTCATAGGTAACAAGTGTGCATAAATGGAAAGAAATCAGAATGGGGTTCCGTTACAATTGATGTGCCAAAGGCGTCAGTACTGGGACCCTTGTTGTTCACAATCTACATAAACGACATAGATGAAAGAATAAACAAAAACATAAACAAGTTTGCCAATAACACTGAAATAATTTTTGATGACGGTATTAAAAGCTACAAAACTATGTTGTGGCCAGTGACAGATACAGTTCACTGCAGACAAATGGAGGGTTCTAATCCTAGGAAAAGAAAATAACTATGGTACTTTTAAGCTAACTAATCTAGAACTTAAAACCGAATGAGAAAACGAGTGAGGGGTTCTGGTTAGCAGTGCATAAACGTTCGCAATAAAGTAAATGGGATTCTTGGCTTCATATTAAGACGTGTTCATAATAGGAAATTAGGAATCCTAAGATTATACTTCATCATTATATAAGGCCTCGTTTAGAGTACGCTGCTCAGTTCTGGTTTAGCAACAGAATTGTAGATGAATAGGGAAAACTCCCGGAAAGTGTCACTGGGACGCTACCCGGGAGTTTTCCTGTGGGCTTGGTACATGAGTGGGAGTGGTTGGGTGTGAGGGCTTGGTACATGAGTGGGAGTGGTTGGGTGTGAGGGCTTGGTACATGAGTGGGAGTGGTGGGTGTGAGGGCTTGGTACATGAGTGGTAGTGGTTGGGTGTGAGCTGCCTAACATAGTCCAGAAAGCCTATTGAAGTGTTCATTCTTATTTTCTTATAAAAACTGGAATGGGTTACCTAATGTCACTTTAATACCGAAGCTAAGAAGTACCTGATTATTAATGAAGCTGCAAAAAAGGTCTGGGCCTGGTTTGGGACTCAGCTGTTAGTACAGAGTTCCGAAATCGACTAGACTAATAATGCTTCGCTAGGAGTTTTTATTCTTGAAATAATTCATTAATGAAGGAGACAATGAAAATAAATCACAATATTTGACTTTGTCGGATATCCTAAGTTAAATCTTCATCGTTTATCAGTACATGCCTAAAATAATGTACATAATTCAACCAATGAAAATTCAAAAGAAGTAGTTTGTAATATGACCTGTATAGTTAACCTGAATGAGCGGCACTATGGTGATTGTGGTAAACACTAATAAAACACCATAGTGATGCCAACTTAGTAATGATACAGTGACGGCTTGGGTGTCACGATGGCTGGCCCTCTCTGGCAAGACTCATTATTTTTTTAAGATTTTGCTCTGAGGAATAGTGTATTGGTCATCACCGCTCATCCTGTAAGTATACATTCCCCCATAAAAGCAAAAGGTAAAATTCTAAATAGCTGATAGGCTCTTAGCGTTGTCAACTCTGGCTGGTTCACTGTTGGTACACCTAACACCACCTTCACAATTAAGAGTCTGCGTATCTACAAGTATCATTACCTCTACAAATTACCATTATCCAGGTGCAAACAAATTCTTCATATTTTTGTTACATGCGATCAATTTTAGTTACGTGATTCCACTGTTCATACATGTCTCGGTCAATATTTACTTCAGCTGTTTGACTTAGTTGTTGTAGGTGATGCTTGTACTCTGCAGTATATTCCTTGAATATAGCTTAAATACCTTCCATTTTGTCAGGTGCTGTATGATTCCTACGGATAATACAGCGCCTGGGAAATGTAATAATGATAATAGCGTAGTTTACAATGTATGATAAGTGGGTTTCGCAATATCTAAATATTTTTTGTGTGCAAATTTTGGGTTTTGTTCAATATTTACTTTACCTGCTCGGGTATTATTGTGTATATTTTACAGTATTAAATAGGTTGTGCAAGATAAATAATAATATTTTGGGCCTATGAAAAGAAAGCTAGATTGGGCAATTTTTTATGCTTACCAAATCAAGATTTCCCACTGTCAAAAATATAAATTACTCCATTGCACAATCCACTTGTTATAGGAGAATTTACGTAATCCATATTTTCCGAGCACCTAAAGTTAACATTAACCTGTGTCTCTAGCGTTAATTAGGTCTCTAGTTTTTAATCTGTTGCATACAAAGTGAATGCTGAAAAAAGTTGTAATAAAAAGACACTGCAGAGCTATCCTTAATTTAAAGACGAGCTTAAGTCAATATATCACACAGACGATACAAAATTATATACAAAAAGGCTAGTGGGGTGGTCAGGTAATGAATGTCGGAGTGGTGACGTTCAAAACATCCTATAAACCAAGCGAAATGTTTGTCATTCTGGTCTTCCAGACTGCATTAAAGTGTCTTATTTATCCCACGTTGGCAGGGTGCTGGGTCACATTGCTGGCAGGGTGCTGGGTCACATTGCTGGCAGAGTGCTTGGTCATAGTGCTGGAGGATGGGCTGCTCGCTGACAGGTCTTCAGCAAGTAAGTTCTTTTTTAAATAAATGGCTTAGAAACCCGACAACTTGATAAATGAGACACTTGTGCAACATTTGGGTATCTTCATTCTGGAAACATTCCGCCAGCCAGTGGCTTCTTCAGTCCTATGCAAAGAGAGATGAAAGATGACGAGTTTGAGGTAATCAGTCACTTAGCTTGGAGTCGATGTGTTCCGTCCATCAATGTTGATGGACTGAACTCGTTGCCAGCGAGGTCACACACACACACACACACACACACACACACACACACACACACACACACACACACACACACACACACACACACATACACAGGCCCATACTAGAATATGCAGCACCAGTCTGGAACCCACACCTGGTCAAGCACGTAAGGAAACTAGAGAAAGTGCAAAGGTTTGCGACAAGGTTAGTTCCACAACTCAGGGGTCTGTCTTATGAAGAAAGGTTGAGGGAAATAGGACTAACAACACTGGAGGAAAGAAGGGTCAGAGGAGACATGATAACGACATACAAAATACTGCGGGGAATTGACAAGGTAGATAGTGACAGGTTGTTTCAGAGAGGGAACACAGAAACAAGGGGACACAACTGGAAGCTGAAGACTCAGATGAGTCAAAGGGATGTCAGGAAACATTTCTTCAGCCACAGAAGTGGAATGGACTAAAGAAAGATATAGTGGAGGCAGGAACCATACATAGTTTTAAGACAAGGTATGATAAAGCTCATGGAGCAGGGAGAGCAGAGACCCAGTAGCAGACAGCGAAGAGGCGGGGCCAGGAGCTGAGTCTCGACCCCTGCAACCACAATTAGGTGAATTAGGTGAGTACACACACACACACACACACACACACACACAATGTATACCTAGATCGGGACAGAACGCAGGAAGAAAGGGTGGCCCTGAAGGAGAGGATAAGAAGGCGAAGAGAGGAGGAGACAGGGAGGAACGGAGGAAACCAACCACAACATCCCCAAGGCAACCATACATTTTAATTAACCCCACACACACTCCCCCTGTCCCCACCCCATCACCCCATAACCCACCCTCACAACTACCCCCCATCACAAACCCCACCCCACCAACCCATACCCCAATCATACAACCCCCCACCCATGCAGCAACCCCTATGGGCACCCTGACCACACCCCGAACCCCCAAAATACCCCTAGGGCCACAGTCTTGGAAACGAGGTTGAAGGTTTGGTACACAAATGCGGATGGAATCATGAATAAATATGAAGAGTGGAATGAAAGAATTGATGAGAAGTCCCCAGACATCATACCGGTCACAGAAACAAAACTCACTGAGGCAATAACAGACGCAATCTTCCCACAGGGTTATCAGATCCTGAGGAAAGATAGAAGGAGCAGGGGGGGAGGAGGGGTCGCACTGCTCGTAAGGAACCATTGGAAATTCGAGGAAATGGAAGGAATGGAGGTGTGTAGAGAAAGGGACTTTATAGTAGGTACCATCCAGTCTGGGAGCACAAGATAGTCATTGCAGTGATGTATAACCCACCACAGAACTGCAGGAGGCCAGGAGAGGAATATGAAGAGAATAACAGAGCAATGGTGGACACAATGGTGGAGGCGGTAAGAAAAGTGCACTTGAGCAGAGCAAAGTTATTGGTTATGGGCGATTTCAACCACAGGGAGATCGACTGGGAAAACCAGGAACCACGTGGGGGTCCAGAAACATGGAGAGCCAAGATGATGGACGTGGTACTGGAAAACCTGATGCAACAACATGTCAGGGACACGACAAGAGAGAGAGGAGAGGACGAAACTGCAAGGCTGGACCTAGTATTCATCCTGAACAGCTCAGACATTGAGGACATAACACACGAGAGCCCCCTGGGAGCCAGCGACCATATGGTGCTGAGCTTTGAGTACATAGTAGAGTTACAGGTGGAGAGGGAAAACGGTACTGAAAGAGACAAACCAGACTTTAAAAGAGGGGACTACATGGGTATGAGGAACTTCCTGCAGGAGGTTCAGTGGGAAAGGGAAATGGAAGGACAGTCAGTAAATGAAATGATGGAATACGTAGCGACAAAGTGCAAGGAGGCAGAGGAACAGTTTATACCCAAAGGCAAAAGATTAAATGGGAAGGCCAGAAAGAGCCCCTGGTTTAACCAAAGGTGCAGGGAGGCAAAGACTCAGAGTGTCAGAGAATGGAAAAGGTACAGAAGGCAAAGAACCCAAGTAAACAAAGAGATTAGTCTCAGAGCTAGAAACAAGTACGCACAGGTACGGAGGGAGGCCCAGAAACAGTACGAAAATGACAGCATCGAAAGTCAAGTCTGACCCGAAACTGATGTACAGTCACATCAGAAGGAAGACAACAGTCAAGGACCAGGTGATAAGGTGAGGAGAGAAGATGGGGAACTCACAAGAAACGACCAAGAGGCATGTGAGGAGCTCAACTCGAGGTTTAAGGAAGTATTCACAGTGGAGGCAGGAAGACAGCTGGGTAGACAGGACAGAGCGCGACACCAGCAAGGAATATATCAAGTGTTGGATGGCATACACATGACTGAGGAGGAGGTGAAGCAGTTACTCAGTGACCTTGATACCTCAAAGGCGATGGGTCCGGACAATATCTCACCGTGGGTCCTTTGGAAGGGAGCAGAGATACTGAGTGTGCCACTTACCATAATATTCAACACATCCCTTGAAACTGGGCAGCTACCTGAGGTATGGAAAAAGGCCAACGTAGTCCCCATTTTTAAGAAAGGAGACAGAAAAGAGGCACTAAACTATAGACCAGTGTCACTTACGTGTATAGTGTGCAAAGTCTTGGAGAAAATCATCAGGAAAAGAATGGTGGAGCATCTGGAACGGCATAGGATAATCAACACCAGACAGCACAGATTCATGGAAGGCAAATCCTGCGTAACAAACCTCCTGGAGTTCTATGACAAAGTAACAGAGGTAAGACAAGAGAGAGAAGGGTGGGTTGATTGCATTTTCCTGGACTGCAGGAAGGCCTTCGACACAGTTCCTCATATGAGATTAGTAAAGAAGCTGGAAGACCAAGTGTGTATAACAGGAAGGGCACTGGAATGGATCAGGGAATACCTCACAGGAAGGCAACAACGAGTCATGGTGCATGATGAGGTATCACAGTGGGCACCTGTGACGAGCAGGGTACCGCAGGGGTCAGTCCTAGGATCAGTGCTATTCTTGGTATATGTGAATGACATGACGGACGGGATAGACTCAGAAGTGTCTCTGTTCGCAGATGATGTGAAATTAATGAGAATCAAATCGGATGAAGACCAAGCAGGACTTCAAAGAGACCTGGACAAGCTTGACATCTGGTCTAGCAACTGGCTTCTCGAATTTAATCCCACCAAATGCAAAGTCATGAAGATCGGGGAAGGGCAAAGAAGACCGCTGACAGAGTACAGGCTAGGTGGACAAAGGCTACAAACCTCGTCAAAGGAGAAAGACCTTGGGGTGAGTATAACACCAAGCACGTCTCCGGAAGCACATCAACCAGATAACTGCGGTAGCATATGGGCGACTGGCAAACCTAAGATTAGCGTTCCATTACCTTAACAAGGAATCATTCAAGACACTGTACACCGTGTATGTCAGGCCCATACTAGAGTATGCAGCACCAGTCTGGAACCCACACCTGGTCAAGCACGTCAAGAAATTAGAGAAAGTGCAAAGGTTTGCGACAAGGTTAGTTCCACAGCTCAGGGGACTGTCCTACGAAGAAAGGTTGAGGGAAATAGGACTAACAACACTGGAGGACAGAAGGGTTAGAGGAGACATGATAACGACATACAAAATACTGCGGGGAATCGACAAGGTAGATAGTGACTGGATGTTCCAGAGAGGGAACACAGAAACAAGGGGGCACAATTGGAAGCTGAAGACTCAGATGAGTCAAAGGGATGTTAGGAAGCATTTCTTCAGCCATAGAGTAGTCAGGAAGTGGAATAGTCTAGCAAACGATATAGTGGAGTCAGGAACCATACATAGCTTTAAGACAAGGTATGATAAAGCTCATGGAGCAGGGAGAGAAGAGACCCAGTAGCATACAGCAAAGAGGCGGGGCCAGGAGCTATGAATCGACCCCTGCAACCACAAATAAGTGAGTACAAATAGGTGAGTACACTGGCTCCTCGAATTTAACCCCGCCAAATGCAAAGTCATGAAGATCGGAGAAGAGCAAAGAAGACCGCAGACAGAGTATAGTCTAGGTGGCCAAAGACTACAAACCTCACTCAAGGAAAAAGAACCTGGGGTGAGTATAACACCGAGCACATCTCCTGAGGCGCACATCAACCAGATAACTGCTGCAGCATATGGGCGCCTGGCAATCCTAAGAATAGCGTTCCGATACCTCAATAAGGAATAGTTTAAGACTGTACACCATGTACGTCAGGCCCAAATTGGAGTATTGTGAGACCTTTACCCACTCTGCCTGTTGTATCCCAGCAAGTTAGCACGTCTGTATTATCACAGTGCTTAACAGAATAGGGAATAGCATAAGAGGGTATAAATAAAAATGGGAACAATGGCTATAGTTTATTTAATAAAATAAAGAGAGGGTATACAACATATTCTTTCGGAGAATTACATAGTATAATAATCGACCATGGAGACTTATTACCAGGGGAGGTGGGATGTTATGTAACACGGACTTGTACTCAATTCACCAGCGAATTGACGGAGTTCGCCCTGCGTGGCCCACTACACACTCAGGTGTCCAGACTCCAGAGCTCCCGCTCACCGGCCCAACACAGTCAGCAACTCTGCCCCAATCTCTCCTCTAGCTGTTTCCTAGAGCTTACATGGTCCTTAAAGCACCCCCGTAAACTCCAGATTTAGGGGTTCACCCCCCTCCCCATGAGGCGTACACCACGTGTGGTAAGACCTGACGTCCACAGTTATCACACCAAGGGTAAACTTCTCGAACAATGAGACCTGAGACTACCGGCGCCAGGATTCTTCCATATTTCTCACCTTTCTGCCAAGGCAAGAGCTGTGACAATTTACACTGGTTGGTGAGGTCAGCCTATGGCCTCAGTATGCAGCACCAGTTTGGAATACACACCTGGTTAAGCACGTCAAGAAATTAGAGAAAGTGCAAAGGTTTGCAACAAGACTAGTCCCAGAGCTAAGGGGATTGTCCTACGAAGAAAGGTTAAGGGAAATCGGCCTGACGACACTGGAAGACACGAGGGTTAGGGAAGACATGATAACGACATAAAACACTGCGAGGAATTAACAAGGTGGTCAAAGGATGTTCCAGAGAGGGACACAGAAACAAGGGGTCACAATTGGAAGTTGAAGACTCCTATGAGTCAAAGGGATGTTAGGAAGTATTTCTTCAGTCATAGAGTTGCTAGGAAGTGGAATGGCCTAGAAAGTGACGCTAACACCCAGGTACCCATTTTACTGACGGGTGAACAGGACAACAGGTGTCTTATGGAAATACGTCCTAATGTTTTCCAGCTGTACTGGGGGTGGATCGGAATGGATGGTCAGTCAGACGATTTGGAGGCAGGAACCATATATAGTTTTAAGAGAAAGTTTGATAAAGCCTCAAGCAGGGAGAGAGAGGACCTATAGCAATCAGTGAAGAGGCCGGGAGCATGACTGCCCTGAAACCCAAAAATAGGTGAGACACACACACACACACACATATATATATTTTATATATATATATATATATATATATATATATATATATATTTTTTTTTTTTTTGTCTTGGGAATAGGTAAAAGAGCAAGAACTCAATTAAAATAAAGCATTTCAAAATTTTCCTTATACTTTTAAAAAATTTTTTTTTTTCTTTCATGTTATTGTAAAAAATTTAAAATTTTTTACCAAAAGAACCTTGAAAACTAACCTAACCTTATTATAACAAGGCAATTTAATTTAGCCTAATCCAAAAAAATATTTTAAAAGTTTAAAAATTTAGTAATAAAAAACAAATGAAATATATATTTTCTTTGGTTCATAATGATTTTTGGAAAAATTTTCATACAAAATTTTCGTTTTAATCAAAATGCTTTTTATTTGCCAAAAACCAAAATTTTACCATTCCATGACATTATTTACACACATATATATATATATATATATATATATATATATATATATATATATATATATATATATATATAAAAACACACACAAACTGTTTACCGAGATCCCGATCCCACGAAAAGGGAGACTTGAAGAAAA
This sequence comes from Cherax destructor, assembly GCA_009830355.1. NCBI lineage: Eukaryota > Metazoa > Arthropoda > Malacostraca > Decapoda > Parastacidae > Cherax > Cherax destructor. The sequence continues at coordinate 178,332 of WNWK01003139.1, forward strand.
AATGGTAATAGAGGAAACCAGAGGGTAGATTGCTATTACTAGGGAAATGAAAAGTGAAAATTTGTCGTTATAATAATACGTATTTGATAATTATAATATAAGGATTAATAAAGCCCCAATTTTTTCACAGGAAACCACTGAAAGAATTATGAGTAACCTGGAGGGCGGTGAGTCTTCCTCCAGTAGATTGGGGGCCCCCGGAGGTAAGACTGATCGCTTGTTCCCCTTCAAGGGCGGTGCTTCTTTACCGGAGGAGGGTTCTTTATGCCAGTTAAGGGCCATCCTCAGTCCTTTTGCTTAAACCAGTTTATCTTCCTTTCTCCAGGGGGGTTTTACCTTTCTGGGTTTTGTGCTTATCC